>JAVTVY010025557.1:0-102139 GCA_036873755.1 Hanleya hanleyi
CCAATTTGGCCGAAGGGTATTGTCGTCATGTACGTCCGTTTGTCCGTCCATCCGTCTGTCCGTCACACCTTTCTCGTTACCAAGATATCTTTAGAATGACTTACCCTAGGCACACCAAACTTGCAGTGCACATCCATATGCTCGTGACCCAGAAACCTATTGAATCTGGACCCGATTGGTGGGAAACTTTGGCGGCTATCTTTAATTTATGCGAAACCATCACAGCTTTCTAGTTGCCAAGATATCTTTAGAACGACTTACACTAAGCACACCAAATTTGCAGTGCACATCCATATGCTCATGACCCAGAACCCTATTGAATCTGGACCCAATTGGGTGGAAACTTTGGCGGCCATCTTTAATTTATGCGAAACCATGAATCTTGTGTATCTGGGGTACTATTTCGCTGTTCAGCGTGAAAGTTGGTATAGATCATCGATGCATCAAGAAACTTCAAAGGAATGACCAAACCAGTTTCTCTGATTCGTTGGAAACCTTGGCGGCCATCTTTGGTCAGAGCTCGTCTTTAATGATGTATATCTTTGAAATTACCATTTAAGTATTCTATATGAAACTTGGTATACAGCATCGATGTATCTGAGGACTTGCAATGAATAACTTCACATCAGTTCTTTTGAGTGGCGGGAAGGATGGGGCACCATCTTTCAGTATGCAAAATCGTAGCGATCTCTATCTCTGATACCGTTCAAGTTCTCGATGAAATTTGGTATACATCATTGATGCATCAAGAGACTTACGATAAATGACAGTTCTGGTTTCTCTGATTGGGCGTAAACCTTGGTGGCCATCTTTAATTTATGCAAAATCTTTAATGATGTATATCTTTGATACCATTTCAGTGTTCGATACGAAACTTACTATACACCATCGATGTATCAAGAGACGTACATGAATGAATAACCACATCAGTTCCTCTGAGTGTCGGGAAGGATGGGCAGCCATCTTTAATTTATGCAAAATCATCAATGATCTCTGTCTCTGATACCGTTCAAATGCTCGATGTAAATGTCGGTATACATCATCGATGCATCAAGAGACTTATGTAAAGAATACTGGTTTCTCGGATTGGACGGAAAACTTAGGGGTCATTTCTAATTGTAAAATGTTTGATAACATGCATATTTGTCACTTAATTGACTGTTTGGTGTTCCTGACATCTTGGTTCAAATTGAATACATTCTGAATGGCTGGAACCCAGAGCCGAGGGGTTTTCAGATGCGCAGCTTCGTATTCAATATGTCAATGCATTCAGAAAGTATGATAATTTAAATAACTGGTGAAGACTCAGCAATTCTCATGTGCATATTTGTATTCAAATTGTTAGTCCTAGCATGATGGTCCTAGCGATAGGAAAGAAAATACTTATAATCCTATTGGTGCTTTAAAGTTGTTGTCGTAATGATTTATTAGAACTGATTAATTTGACTCTCTGGGCCAGTTTCTCTATTGTTGTGTTGTATTATACAGTTGGATGACCGACGAATGCAGGCAGAGAAGAAGCTGGTCACCCTCAATGAACAGTATCACACAGCTAAACATCAGCTGGACAAGGAAAAACAACAACATCACAGACTCAAGGTACAATCCGACACTCCATTGTCCAAGTAACAGTTCCGAAATATTTTTGAAACTAAGTAGGATGGTTTTCATCCACTCTTGATCCATCCTTCTCACAGAGAGCTCAGTATAATTGTTACCCCTCAGCCCATAGGGCTGTGGGGGCTTGTCGTTGCAATGTACGTTCGTCCAAACCTTGGTTGTATGTTTCATTGTGACTTGTGAAGGTTCAGTAAGTAGGCCAGTAAAGTTTCTGGAGATTGAGCAGATTCAAGATGTGACAGGGGCAGTGGCATTTAATATCTTTAATTTGAAAACATACTTCTTTAGTGCTTCTTTATTGAAAATGTGATTCCCAGTTGCTTCTCAATTCGCACATTCAGGTCCGTAGGTATTTCTGCCTGTCGCCAACTTGTGTAATTGTATCGAGCAAAGGTGGGCAAGCAGCATCATAGTAAATAAGGACCGAGAGATTTGAGTTGGACCAGATATTCATGCTGTTTTTATGCAATACTGTCCACAACTAACCAATATTTGAAAAATTAGATGCACTTGTGAAGTTTCACAATTTCAGTACCTTGGAAGTCGGACGTCAAGACTGTGACTGTACTATTTAAGGCGATTACCAATGATGCACATATGCTGTAGGTGTCAATGAACATATGTTGTGGGTGTCGCAACTGTTTTATTCTGATGAGTTGGCTGTCGCAATTTTATGTTACCGGTACATCAAAATGCTTTTATTTTTTGTCACCGAACATGTTACCGTACCTTGGAAATTATTTAAAATTTGCGAATTGGAGAGCCCATTTCTGGCATGACCCAGGGCAATTTTGAACCTGTTTGTATACCTTGAGCTTACCTCCTCCCCACCCCCCCCTCCCCAAAAACCCCCCCCTGATAACGGTGGGCATAACCTGTTATCACACTTGCTCATAAACATGATTTTCCATTGCTACGGATCAAGCTATACTTTCATGCATGCTGTAATCCCGCCACAGCGCTCCCGTAAAAACATTTTATTCGAAGTCTATCATATATACGGTACATAAATCACGCGAACCATGTCCTACTTGACCAGAAAAAGAAAAAGGGCTGAGGGGTCCACGCACCTTTTGGGTGCTTGCCTGGAATTCATGCGGACACTTGTATCTGTCGTTCTGTCCACCGGAGTCCAGTATTCACAATGACCAGAGCGCTTGGTTAAGTCATTTCAAGAAAGAGTTTCTCCAAGCCATATTTTGGATGTCAGATTATGGTACACCAGAGGGAGCGCTGATGCATTTAGTCTCCCAACAGCTGAATGGGCAAATACATGCATTGTGATGCTACTTTGGTGGGGAGTAATTACTGCTCCTCAAATTCTTGACCAAAGTTTCTTTTGAAAGTTGAACTGTCACTGTGCCTCTTCTAGCATCACCTCGCCTCATTACCTTATTCATTCTGAAAGCTCATATCATGAAACACACGGGATGCAGTCATAACATTTATCTCCGGTGATGGGATTCAGCTCTACAAGTCTCTGGGATCCAGTCATTGTCTTTCTTCTCAAATACTTATATGTATCTACAGTACCTTCCCATTTCCCCATTCTCAAAAGCAGGCTCTTACCATGACATTTTCTTTTGAGATACATGTATATGTCAAATGTATGATATACACGCAGATGAAGTGTTTTTCTCAAACTGGTTTATTATCCAGGTCCAGATGACCATCCTATTGCAGACCAACAGTAGCGGTGTCAGCAGTGAACAACTCAAGCGCATGGAATCCCTCATATCACAACTGAAAATGGAGAAAGAGAAACTTCTGAGGAAAATACACAAATATGAAACCTCCCAGGTAAGTTACATGTGTCCTGATCAGCAACTTGATTTGGTTTTCATCCCTCATCCCATTCGAGTCATAGGGCTGTATGGTCATCAAACATTTTGTGTCCAGTCCATGTCTCGGTTACTATTTGATGGAAACTCCGAAACTTACATGGAAGATGCTTACTACCTTGCTGATTATGCACCATCAGATTTTTTACATGTTTTAGTGATTTCCCTCCGAGTTCTAACCATTTCTTATCCATCTGACAACAATTTCTTGTCTGGTCCATATCTTGGTTACTATTTGATATGGACAACTCCGAAACTTACATGAAAGATGCTTAGTACCTTGCTGATTATGCAGTCAGGTTTTTTTCCCCTCGGCCAAGCCGAAGGGTATTGTCGTGGTCATGTACGTCCGTCTGTCCGTCACACCTTTCTCATTACCAAGATATCTTTAGAATGACTTACCCTAGGCACACCAAACTTGCAGTGCACATCCATATGCTCGTGACCCAGAACCCTATTGAATCTGGACCTGATTGGTTGGAAACTTTGGTGGCCATCTTTCATTTATGCGAAACCATCACAGCTTTCTCGTTACCAAGATATCTTTAAAACGACTTGCCCTAGGCACACCAAACTTGCAGTGCACATCCACATGCTCGTGACCCAGAACCCTATTGAATCTGGACCCGATTGGTTGGAAACTTTGGTGGCCATCTTTAATTTATGCGAAACCTGCACAGCTTTCTCGTTACCAAGATACCTTTAGAACGAATTACCCTAGGCACACCAAACTTGCAGTGCACATCCATATGCTCATGACCCAGAACCCTATTGAATCTGGACCCGATTGGTTGGAAACTTTGGTGGCCATCTTTAATTTATGCGACAGCTTTCTCGTTACCAAGATATCTTTAGAACGACTTACCCCAGGCACGTCAAACTTGCAGTGCACATCCATATGCTCGTGACCCAGAACCCTATGGAATCTGGACCTGATTGGTTGGAAACTTTGGCGACCATCTTAAATTTATGCGAAACCGTTACAGCTTTCTCGTTACCAAGATATCTTTAGAACGAATTACCCTAGGCACACCAAACTTGCAGTGCACATCCATATGCTCGTGACCCAGAACCCTATTGAATCTGGACCTGATTGGTTGGAAACTTTGGTGGCCATCTTTCATTTATGCGAAACCATCACAGCTTTCTCGTTACCAAGATATCTTTAGAACGACTTAACCTAGGCACACCAAACTTGCAGTGCACATCCATATGCTCGCGACCCAGAAGCCTATTGAATCTGGACCTGATTGGTTGGAAACTTTGGCGGCCATCTTTAACTTATGCGAAACCATCACAGCTTTCTCGTTACCAAGATATCTTTAAAACGACTTACCCTAAGCACACCAAACTTGCAGTGCACATCCACATGCTCATGACCCAGAACCCTATTGAATCTGGACCCGATTGGTTGGAAACTTTGGTGGCCATCTTTAATTTATGCGACAGCTTTCTCGTTACCAAGATATCTTTAGAACGACTTACCCTAGGCACGTCAAACTTGCAGTGCACATCCATATGCTCGTGACCCAGAACCCTATGGAATCTGGACCTGATTGGTTGGAAACTTTGGCGACCATCTTAAATTTATGCGAAACCGTCACAGCTTTCTCGTTACCAAGATATCTTTAGAACGAATTACCCTAGGCACACCAAACTTGCAGTGCTCATCCATTTGCTCGTGATCCAGAACCCTATTGAATGTGGACCCGATTGGGTGGAAATTTTGGCGGCCAGTTATCCGAAACCATTAATCTTGTGTATCTCGGGTACCATTTCGCTGTTCAGTGTGAAACCTGGTATAGATCATCGATGCATCTCCAAGAAACTTCAAAGGAATGACCAAACCAGTTTCGCTGATTCTGTGGAAACCTTGGTGGCCATCTTTAATTTATGCAAAATCTTTAGTGCTGTATATCTCTGATACCATTTAAGTGTTCTACACGAAACTTGGTATACAGCATCAAGAGACTTGCAATGCATAACTACATCAGTTCTCTGCGGGAAGGATGGGCGGCCATCTTTAATTTATGCAAAATCATTAATGATCTCATCTCTGATACTGTTCAAGTGCTCGATGTAAAATTTGGTATGCATCAAGAGACTTACGATGAATGACAGATCTGGTTTCTCTGATTGGGCGGAAACTTGGTGGCCATATTTAATTTATGCAAAATCATTAATGATCTCTATCTCTGATATCGCTCAAATGCTCGATGTAAAATTTGGTATACATCATCGATGCATGAAGAGACTTATGTAATGAATACCGGTTTCTCTGATTGGATGGAAACCTTAGGGGCCATTTCTAATTGCAAAATTGTCACTTGACTGCTTGGTGTTCCTGACATCTTGGTTCAAATTGAATAGGCTAGATTATGAATGGCTGGCGCCCAGAGCCGAGGGATTTTCAGATGCGCAGCTTCAAATTATCCCACCTTTATCGTCCATTTGGTAACAATTTATTCTCCCGTCCATATCTCTGTTACTATTTGCTGAACTTCAGAGGAAGAGTATATGATCAGGCATGGTAAAATTTGCTCAATAATTCTCAGCTACATTCACGCAGCTACGTATTGGGTGTCATGTGATGACTCTGTATGTATTTGTTGAAACTGAGAAGCTTAAATTAAACTATAGGATATTTTATGTATCTATGTCTAACAGGCCTTGCATACAGAAATTCCATCGAATAGTCGGATTTGATAGGACTGAAAGTAATAACTGCACTGAATTGCTCGCAGCAGGGCTGATTTCAGTTGAACTAAATTATCAGCACTTCTTTTTACCAGCCCGATAAGAAGGCCATTTGAAAAACACTCATAAATCTGATATTCCGGAAATTGTTTAATAGAATTGGAATTTTGTGATGTCCAAATTTTTCCATATGTGAGCATGAATATATGCCGGAATATTAACAGAGCTATAATGGAATATTCACAGAGCTTTCCAAGTTATAATATTGATTATTCATAGCATTGTCCAACTATTTTTTCGAACATGAGGCACCAGAGGTGCTACAACCCCTCAGCCCCTGAACAGTCCAGATCAAGATGTTTTTATGGGTATAGGAGTTTGGAGGCATAGTATAGAGTTATGGCATTTGTATACGCTTTGTATGAACTACTGATTGAACCATTGGGCTTAATAAAATTAATATCTAGGTTCATAGGCACTGTTTTGAAGAAAAAAAGATGCGGGAGGGAGGCTCTTTGCCTTTTTTTTTTTGTCCAGACCAAATATAGCCATCTTTTCTGGCAAACTGATGCAGTACGGTAGCTTAACACAATTTGCATAAAACAACTTGTTATTTGCGCTGAAAACTTACCTCACTTCCACTCTTTGCATTTCTTGTTTCACATGAAATCATCTAGTAAGAATTTTGAATAACACAATTTATTGCCCAAACCGACACCTGCTTTGATTCATGCCTTAATCTCCGTCGGAGATATACAATACAAACGTTAAACGCTAGTTTAAAACCAAAAGTTATCTCCCCTGGGGAGTTATCCTCCCCAGGGAGTCATCTCCCTTCAGGGGAGCTCTCCCTACTCTCTCCAGGGGAGTTATCCTCCCCCAGAGAGTAGTCTCCCTTTAGGGGAGCTCTCCTGCTCAGCCTGGATATAAAAGCCAGCTCCCAGCATATACTCCTCCTCTTTCTCGTTTGTACCTCCAGTGGTGCACGTCAGGAGTTTGGATTGCAATACAGTTGTTGTTGTTCAAAGTTTATACAAGTTGTTGTTGTTACACAAGTTGTTGTTGTTCAAAGTTTATACAAGTTGTTGTTGTTACACAAGTTGTTGTTGTTCAAAGTTTATTTCCGAAATATTTTCTTTCGTAAATAATGTCTGAGTATTCTGTTCCCATCCCTTAAAATTCTTGCCATGCGTGCGGTCGTATTTCGACTCGTCTGGATGCCCATACGCGATGTTTTGTCTGTAAGGACAAAATTTGTTATAGAAATAACACGTGTAATGAATGTGTGTCTTGGGACAATGATACTTGGAAAAATTATGCTCAAGCCCGTAGGTCATATTTGCTTCAGGCTTCTGAGAACCCCGATCTATCGGAAGTTGATAGACGGGTGGTGGAAATTTCTCTAGTTGAGGACATTAAAATCAATCAAGATCTGGGTCCTGGGTTAGATTTATCCCGTAATACTAGAAGTCCGGTTCCTTCGTCTGGGTCTGGGGAATTTATACCACCTAGTGGGACGGTTGTACAGCAAGATACTTCAGGTGTACTTGATAGCCTAGCCTCCTCAGGTCTTGCTTTGTCAGGAGGCCTTGGGAAACCGGTTCCTTTGTTCAAGCGGACAAAGGCCAGGTCTCTACCGCGACGCTCTATTGTTCCCGCCGGACAAAAGATTTCGTCTTCAACTCATGTCAGTTCACCGACTCCTTTGTCTGTTGGTCTTTCACCTGCCGATTATCACGATAAAAATTTGCATCGTCGGTTATCGCCTCTACGATTTAAATCTGCTCGTTCATCCATAAAGAAATCAACATCTGTTTCTATGGAAGGGCGTTCGGCTTCTAATGTTCGCGTTTCGGATTTGCAACCACCGGGTTTGATTCAGGTTGACTCTTCGCGTCATCATTCTCGTGTGTCTGATTATCGTCAGGGTTCTACACAACGCCGTTCTCATTCTCGTTCTCCGGTTTGTTGTGTTATTTCGTCACCGCGACGATCTGTTACACCGTCTCGTGTTCTTGACTCTGATTCTCCAGTTCGGCGTTCTCGATCTCCAGTTCGTCGCTCTCATTCACCGAGACATCGTGGTGCTATTTTACGGGTTTCTTGTTCTCCGGTTCGCCGTTCTCATTCCCCGGTTCGACGTTCCCGTTTATCGCCACACCATTTGTCACGTCAGTCTGGTCATGCGCAGATTCCGTTTCTTGACTACACTCACAATAGGGGTGTTCCGTCCTCCCAGCGTTGTCACACCGCTCGTGCTTCGTCACCGGATTCATCGGATGATGATGATTCCTCTTCAGTGGCGGATAGTTCAGAGGATTCTTCTATGTTGGCGTTTTCTGTCAAAATGAAAGCGCTTCTGGCGCTTGTTCCGGATATGCCGACGCCATCCGAGCCGTTTTCTTCGCGTTATGCTTGCCCTACTGCGGCTTCGGCTGAGTTTACGTCATCGTCGACGTCTCGAAGGACGTTTTCCTCCTGCGCTCCGTCTCCAGCTTGGGAGTCCAATCTCAAGTTATTTGAGGATCAATTGGAAGAGGACAACAAACTTAAGAAGCCCTCCATTTCACGTCATCCGGTCCATGACAACGTGTTGCCGGATAAGGCTCCCAAAACAGATAGAGATCTGAGTCGTTTAACGAAAGCAACTTCTTCGTCTGCGGTTTCGGTTCCATCTAAGGTGTTTTCTGTTTTTATGGATATGTTATTGTCTATCCAGCGTGCTACATCTTACGCAGATTGGTTTTTGCTGGCGTCATCCCGGATTTCTCTGGATCCTGAGTTGCGTTTGGAGAATGGGGCTACCTTGTTATCTGCCGGTCGCATCGAGTACTTACGCGGCTTCTTGGATACTCTTATTAGGGCTAACCGTTCAGTCATTCAGGCGGGTGCCTTTTCGTATGCTTCTCTTTTGCAAGCGCAACGGTCTTCCTTACTTCAAGGTGTCAAATCGGACGTTCCATATTTTATTAAGGACCAACTTCAGCGGCAGCCATTGTCTTCAAAATGGGTTTTCAACAATGCCGTTGAGTCCGTAATGCCCGCGATTCGTGAAGAGCGAACTGCTCGTTTGGTTTCTGCAGTTACTCGGTGTCCCGCGTTTTCCTTGGATCGGAAACCTGCTCGGGGTCGGGCTTCTAAGTCCGCCCAGAAGGGTGCCCCTCAGCATGATTTTCGTGGCATCGACAAACCTCCAGGTAAAGGCCGTGGTCGCCGTTCCGGCCGAGGGAAATCAGGGATTTAAGCGTGGTGCCTCTGCCCTCAAATGACTATTCGGCCTCCGTTCACGTCAAAGATTTCCACCTACCTGCTTTTCGTCATTACAGCCATCCGGTTGTGGGCGGACGTCTGCAGGTTTTCTGCGAGAACTGGCGTTTGATTACGGACGACGACTGGATTTTAAGGACTTTGAAGGAGGGATTCCTGTTCGATTTCAAGACCCGCGACCCGCCCAAGGCTCATCTCTCGGCCTCGTCCTTCTCGAATTCCAGTTTCCGCAGGTCATGTAAAGATGCTCCTGTCCTCTGTCGACACCTTAATCTCAAAAGGTGCCGTCAGAGAACTTCCACCAGACGACATCAGCGTGGGCTTTTACAGCCATGTCTTCTTGGTACCAAAGAAGGATTCATCTCAAATGAGGATGGTCATAGACCTCAAGGTTTTGAACAAATTTCATCTTGTAACTCCTCCTCATTTCAAGATGGCGTCTGTGACATCGATTCGGGCCCGCCTCAATCATTTGGATTGGCTGGCCTCAATCGATCTCCAGGACGCCTACCTACATATCCCTATTCATCCTCGTCATCGTCGCTTCCTACGCTTTGTGATCAACGATCGGTGCTTCGAATGGCAAGTTCTCCCGTTCGGGGTCAATGTCGCTCCTTGGCTATTTACCCGCATTACGTCACCTGTCATGGCGTTCCTTCATCTTCGGGGTATTTTCATCGAGGTGTATATAGACGACATACTCATGTGGGCCCCAGGCGAGGACAGTCTCAACGCACAAGTCCGCTTCACACTGCTTGTATTACGCCATCTGGGTTTCATTCCGCATCCCGTAAAGTCGGAATTGATTCCAGCACAAGTTCGGCGTTACATCGGGGCTGTGTTCGATACTCATCTTCAACTGGTATACCCTCCAGAAGACCGTTGGGCCAAAATCCAGGTTCTGATTCGAAGGTTTTTATCGTCAACGTTTCAGACAAGACAACAGTGGCAAAGTCTTCTGGGTTTGCTCACTTCCACGCAGGATCTTACGCATTACGGACGTCTCCAGGTTCGTCCTCTGCAGTATCATCTGTCTCCTTATCTTCAGAGGCCATCTCTCAATCCTGCGGTCCCGGTATTGACGTTGCTACATCCACATCTGATTTGGTGGCAGTCTCGTCACAACGTAATGCGGGGAGTTCCGTTCCGGTTTCCGGTTCCGGATTACCATCTCTATACAGATGCTTCCGAGACGGGCTGGGGAGCCCATCTGGACGATCTGGAGGTCTCCGGCAGATGGTCGACTTTGGAGTCCAAACTTCACATCAACCTTTTGGAGATGAAGGCAGTCATCCTAGCGGTTCAACATTGGAGTTGTCGTCTCAGCAATTCGTCCCTCCTCATAGCTACAGACAATTCGACGGTGATAGCCCATATCAACAAGATGGGTACCACCCGATCTCTCACAACGTTTCGTCTGGTATGGGATCTCTTCGACTGGGCTCTCATTCATCACTGCCATCTTCATGCTCGCCATGTTCCGGGTCGGCTCAATGTCTTAGCGGACCGTTTGTCTCGTCCCGACACCGTCCTCCAGACCGAATGGCAACTTCATCCGGAAGTGTTCCGTCAGATTTGCAATATATGGGAGTCTCCACTAATCGACTTATTTGCGACAAGGAACAATGCACAGCTGGCTCTCTTTGTCAGTCCGATTCTGGACCCTCAAGCCTTCGCCATCGACGCTCTGTCGATCAGTTGGGACAACTTCCTAGCCTATGCCTACCCACCGATGGCCATCATTCTAGAAGTTCTCCAGAAGATTGCTCAGCACGACTGCGTGGTGTTACTTGTGGTTCCGTGGTGGCCGCGTCGTCAGTGGTTCCCGATTCTGCTTCCACTTCTCACGGCTCCACCTCGACGTCTACCAGTTTGGCCCTCCCTGTTACGTCAACCTCACGGGTTATTTCATCACAACCCGCGGTGGCTCAATTTACACGTCTGCAGACTATCCAGAGTGCACTCACTGTCCAGGGATTTTCAGCGGAAGTTGCGCAAACGATGGTGTCAGCCAATCGATCTTCCACATCGCAACTCTATCAAGCGAAATGGGCTTATTTCGTCTCCTGGTGCCGAGAACGTGATGCCGATCCCGATTCTGCCTCTGTTTCCTTAGTGGCTGACTTCCTTCTTCATCTTCATCGTGACAGGAAATTTCAAATCAGTACCATTGAGGGGTATCGATCTGCTTTGGCTAGGGTTTTACGTCTTTCTGCAGGCATCGACATTAGTCTAAACGACAATATCTCTGCGCTCATTCGGGCATTTGCGCTACAGTCTCGCCGTACTCGACAGCTGTTACCTAAATGGGATATTGGTGTGGTTCTGTGTGCTCTGATTCATCCGCCCTTTGAACCCTTAGAGTCCGCCTCGATTAAAGCTGTGGCCTACAAGACGGCTTTTCTGGCGGCTTTTGCTTTGGCGTCTAGAATGTCTGAACTTCATGCTCTTGAGAGATCATCAATGACCTGGACGACGAATTGGTCTCGTGTATCGTTTCGGCCTATTCCGGAATTCATCGCCAAAAATGAGTCTGTTCGCTTAGGTCCGTGTGCGCAACGTTTGTACTCAATTCCTGCGTTATCAGACTTTGTACATGGTTTAGAGGACGACCTTCTGTTATGCCCTGTTCGAGCTATACGTCACTATCTTACTCGTACCGATTCCGGTCGGGGCTCGCGTCGTCTATTATTCTTGTCTCTTCGTCCTTCGGCGACACGTGACATTACTAAGAATACCATTGCTTCGTGGTTAAAGAAAACCATTAAGTGGTCATATCAACTGGCCATTGACGCTCCTCCGCTTCTGTCTTCCGCTTCGTCTCATGAAATTCGTGCCATCGCGACGTCATGGCCGTTATGGAAGAACTTATCCCTCAATGAAATTGTTCAGGCTTGTGCTTGGACGGCAAATTCCACATTCACTAACTTCTATCTGAGAGACATGTCAGTGCAATCAGATAGAGTGACCATGCTTGGGCCTTTGGTGGCTGCCCAGCACGTGGTCAAGTAACTTTTCAAAAAGAGGGGGGGGGGGCGGCATTTTGGATCATCGCAGCAAGTCTGACAGCTTGCTGTATCATCTCATCTCATCTCTCAAACATATCATAAGTCCATATAATAGT
The DNA here is from genome assembly GCA_036873755.1 of Hanleya hanleyi. Classification (NCBI taxonomy): domain Eukaryota; kingdom Metazoa; phylum Mollusca; class Polyplacophora; order Lepidopleurida; family Hanleyidae; genus Hanleya; species Hanleya hanleyi. Next base: position 12,550 of record JAVTVY010025557.1, read on the forward strand.
TGATCACCAATGAAGAAGTTATAGCTTAGATTGCAATCGCAGACTCTCAAGTCAACAATCAAGCCTGACACAATGGTGAGTTATATTCTATACCTTTAATGCGATTCTGCTTGTGTCATTTCAGGTTAGAGCTATGATCTTCTAGATCATATCATCTGAGTCTTCTAACAGTCAACTCACAGTTCAGAGTAGATTCAGAAGTTCCGCTGTCGACTCAACATTCCAATCTGCATCAAAGATTAAAGTACACAGAGTTGGATATCAAGCGGAATGTGGACTGACTAGGTGGTTCAAAGCGTCAGGTTTGCTACGAGGGCGTACCATTAGACCCCTCTCATCCCTGTTTACTCGCTGGATTCGTGTGCTCGGGTCCACGTTTCACATGGCAGTAAATTCTCGCACCACTACCACTATCACGAAATTGGACACCTGGTATGTTATCTTGGAGACAGAACTCTTCCCAATTCATACTCGCTGCCCTCCAAGTGCTCATTCCTGGCAAGATTCCATGAGTCCCTATACGGAGGGTATCTTTGTGCTCCACATCCAAGACAACAGCTACTTGCATGGAGACATGCAACAAGATAAGTAGCCACTTACTTATATTCATGATTACCTTTTTGCATTTCTAGCTAAGGTTTCTTGTTGAATATTATTGTGTCTTGTATGTGATTATCTCACCGGATATTCAGCCTGCCATTGCAATTCCTTTAAAGGTCAACCCAAACGCTCTGAGGTCAAAAATATAAAAAAATAGTCCTTTCGATTCTGAAAATAATGATATTTTTTTCATAATTTTGTGCAGTCTGGTTGGCGAGATATTGCCGTTTGAAAGGTGAAAATCGCTCTCCTGTCAATTCCAGCTGTGACGTCACGGAGGGAAGCCGTCTTGTATTCTCTATGTTAAAGCCGTATACCACAGTCGTAAGTAGCTGCTGATTTCTGGAGATTTTCGGAGTATCGGGGCATCATTTGTTAAATATGCCGCGACGTTGTGTAGTGGGAGGTTGCAGTTTTACTACAGATGACGGTGTTAGTATTCATTTGTGGCCTAAAGACGAGAAAATCGCTGCAAATTGGACGAAATTTGTACGCAACACGAGAGTGTGGAAAGAGGGCCCGAGCCAGTACTCGTATAATTTGCTCGGCACATTTTGACAGAAATTAGACATCATTCGAGGACATCTACAGCGCAGCAGTTGAATTCGGGTACAAACCAAAACTAAAGAGAACAGCTATTCCAACTATCAAACCTAAGAACAATCAGAATGTGACGGCAAAGAAATCGGACAAGGAGAATCTATCACGGACATCGGCTGAACGAACCTAGCCTGCAAGCGAGGCCTCGGGCAGGGAGACGGCTGTACATGCCCTGCTCGCTCTCGCGTGGCATTTGTTGCTTGAGCACCTACAGGTTAGACTGGATGAGTCTCTATTTCATATATATTATTTAATAATAATAAAATGATCTTTCATAAATATATATACGTTTGATAAGTAAATAAATAAAACACACCAATTGGAGTGAATGGCTGTAGATACAGAAGTGATAATAATACTTTCTTAATCCCTTGACATTTGAGATTGTGGGAATATCATTCGATTTCAATTTAATTGAGGTAATTTGTCGAAAATTGAGCAAATGTGAATGCCGATCCACTCACCACGGCTTACTTTTCGCCATAAATGTCCAAAGTTTTTTTTATCAAACTATATAATTCTGAAATTGGTATTTCATGGGGATGATGGGAAAACAAACAAAATTCAAATCGGACGTATATCAGTAGAGTTATCAACAGTTTACTGTCCATACTGCCGAATCCCGGAGTTTTCCCTTCGAAAAGGCTGCCTCGGTCATTAACAACAATAACAACACAGATGTGCTCGTTCTTTACATCACAGAATCGTTCTACATTCAATACAGTTTGAAATATATGGACATTTGGTCTTATAGATGACGATAATAAGGTTTCCAGTCAAGTTGCATATGCAATCTGTATTCAACAAACGACCTCTCCGAATCCTGTCGTCGTCGAGTTCCACGTTGTCAGAGTGGCTGTCACTGTCAGAATCGGAGCCGTACGGCTCAAATTGATAGGGCTGAATTCCGCCGTTGGTCGGCAAACAACTGTTAATTTGCCCGTCATCAACCTCCTCTATGTCTATTTCATCTTCTTGGCGAAAAATATTTCCATCTAAGCAGCTGATATCGCTCGAATCGACATCTGAACCGGAGCTCTGACTGCACTCGCTTTCCATGTTATCCGCTGTTTTTTCTCAGGCAACTTCCCTGCGTGACGTCATCAACCCAGCTGTGAAAGTGTGAAAAAGCCCACTTTGCTCCCATATTACGTGTGTTTCTGATCAGATTAGAATTTTTTCAATATTTTTTTCATACAAAGTGAAGTATGAACTATGATTTTTAAGGATTTTTAGACCAAAAAAAAATCCGTTTGGGTTGACCTTTAAGGCCGAGGTTCCCACCTCCATATGTTGGTAGTGAGGCATAAATCAAAGCAGGTGTCGGTTTGGGCAATAAATATTAAACATTTATAAACAATGTTACTATTTATAACCAAACCAAACCTGCTTTGATGTAATGGCCCTCCCATCCTTCCCCTCACTCCGCGGCCTTGTACACAACAACATTGTTTATAAATGTTTAATGTCTTTCACTAAGGCAATTTCAAAAACGCGTCTATCGACCTCCGATAGATCGAGGTTTTCAGAAGCCTGCAGTAGGAAAGACCTACGTGCTTTCTTAAGCATAATTTTTCCAAGTACATAAATCCCAAAAATTCACACCTGTGTTATTTCGATAGCATAATTTATCTTTACACGCGAAACAACGTGAGTGGGCGTCTAAGCGTGTCGAAACTCGCCCACACGAACGGCAAGACAATTGGGATAGAATACTCAGACATAATATTCAAGAAAAACTTTTCCGTAAATAGAGTACAAATTTCACAACAACAACTAGCTGTATGGAACTCCCTGATGTAACCACTGGAGGTTACAAACGAGAAAAGAGGAAGTGTATACTGGGAGCTGGCCTTATATATCCTGGCTGAGCTGAGAGAGCTCCCCAAAGGGAGATAACTCCCAGGGGGAGGTAACTCCCCAGGGAGAGATTACTTTTGTTTTAAACTTCCGTTTAACGTTTGTATGGTATATTCCGCCAAGGTATCAATCAAAGCAGGTGTAGGTTTGGGCAATAAATACTCCAGTTTCAGTTTATGAATTGGCACAGAAGATGGATGGGACAAAAAAGAACCTTATTCTCTGTTTAGGTCAAAAGGCCGAGTTCATTCAAGGCAGAAATGGTTTGAAACTATGCTTACCTTGCACATGAAGACCGTATTCCCATTTTCAGGTCAAATGGACAAGGTCACCTAGGCCAGAAAAAAGTGGATCATTGTGTTACTTTTCTAACTCCAGTTCAGGGTTGTGGATAATATCAAATATACCTCGAATTCTTTGCAAGAAATTGATTTTAATTGATTGATTGTACCAATTTGTTACATGTCTTTCCACTCATCAGTCAGTCTGTCATTAAAGTTGGGTCTGTGTGATATCCCATGTCTCTGATTGGAACGTCTCCAGTTGAACTGGTCACAAAGCAACCTTAATGTGTAGTAAACCGGCTGCTCACATCTTGACAAAACTATATTCCCTAATATTCGGCGCCACAAATGACCCACCATGGTCGGTAGACTGACATTTCCACTCAGATATATAAAAAAATTCAGCATACATTCACCTCCATTTTTTCGAGCTACGGCTGTCAGAAATTAGGTCATTCCGCCCGACGCGGGTGGTTGGGTGGGTACAGGTTCCTGTTGCTTCAATGCATTTTGCTGAGAAGCAACATGAACTTGATAATGTGGTGTCTAGCACTGTAATATCACTGTCTTCATTGCATCCTGTCTGTGCCTTGTGTGCCGTCCTCGGTGTTTTATAGGGTGGATGGAGGGTGTCCGGTTCCATGCTGCTTCAAAGATTTCTTCTTTGAAGTAGCAGGAACGCAACTTGGCTCGTGGTGCTTAGTTGATTCGTCGCGACATAGCTGAAATATTGTTGAAAGCGACGTTAAATTGTATTCTCTCACTCACTCGCCCATTCCGCCCGACACGATCACACTCAATATGGGAGATGGGCAATCAAACTGGCCCCGAGTTTTGCCCTATTAAAATTTTAAAAGGTTGAATATTATAGAAACATTTTAAAATATATCGCGAACCATTATCGCCCATCAGGTATAATGACCAATCAAATTTTACCATAAGTCAAGTCCTGATTATAGTCTTGGGTCCCAAAAAATCAGTGGTGGTTGTGACCTTCAAGCCGGTCTGTCAATAATGTACCCCTCTTTATCTGGGGGAGGTCTCTTCAGTATGTTCTCATTCATATTAACAGTAACGTGGAGGAGAGGATAATGACCAACTTCCCATCAGAAATACAGATCCAATGTCTGTTGGCAAGTTCTACTATAATTTATGTCTTTAGGCAAAATAGTGATCACAATGGTCTTTATAATCATAACGCCATACCAAAAATATACTGGACTCCCAAAATGCATAAATCACCATACAAAGCTAGATTCATAGCCGGTTCTAGAAGCTGCACCACCAAGCTTCTTTCAACCCTATTAACGAGGGCCCTTCAGGAGGTAAAAGCATTTTGGGAAAGGTATTGCGCCACTATTTCTAAGAACTCTGGCGTTGAATGTATGTGGATATTGAAAAACTCAAAATGTCTTACGGAAGAACTTGATGCTAAAGGTCACATACTGTACAGACATGTATCCACATGGGATTTCTCGACTCTCTATACTACAATCCCTCATCAGGACCTTATTGACTGTATAAGTTCATTAATAGTATCTGTGTTCAAGAAAACTGATCGTAGATATATTAATGTCGGAAGCCATAAAGCATTCTTTAGCTTGACTACATACAAGAGATATCATTCATGGGATGTTTCTTTGTTTATAGAGTTGCTTGAATTTCTCATTAAAAATATCTATGTGAAATTTGGCAACACAATATATCAGCAGCATATAGGTATTCCAATGGGTACTAATTGTGCACCCCTGTTGGCTGACCTGTATCTGTTCTCTTATGAATATGACTATATGCAGGCGCTTTCAAAAACCGATTCATTCAAAGCCCGTTCCTTCTCATTCACCAAACGCTATATAGACGATCTTCTCGCTGTGGATAATCGCTATATAAATGACGCAGTGAAGGATATATATCCACCTTCACTGGATTTGAAGGAAACTACAGATAGCCCTACAGGCACATCTTATTTAGATCTCTATCTCTATAAAAATGAAGCGGGCATTGTCTCTCGTCGACTTTATGACAAAAGAGATGATTACAATTTCGACATCGTAAACTATCCCTTTCTGGATAGTAATATTCCAGTGGGACCTGCATATGGCGTATACATATCTCGCTTAGTAGCATTTGCTAGATCCTGTGTTAAATGTGATGATTTTAATCAACGTCACAAAACATTGTTGCAGAAACTTATAAAACAGGGCTATTCCACCAAGCGCCTCCACTCAAAGTTTCTCAAATTTGGCGATACATATCGCATGCTGATAGCAAAATACGAACGTAGCGTGCAAGATCTATGGCGTTACGTTTCGTAACTTGTGTCTAATTCCGCTTAACCCGGGGCTAGGGGCCGTATGAATCCATGTACTTCAAGATCCTCATGGTACTCATATGAACAGTCACAATCAAAGCGTGACTGAGATACATCATTCTTTAGATGATGACTTTACAACGAATATTATGGATTAAGAATACTGATCAGCGATACGGATTTGATATTTTTGGAACATCATGATGTCTTGCCGGCATCATTGAAAACTGTTGACCGCTTCTCTCTTGCAGGAAACAAGCCTATGTTTATGTATACAATGATTTTTTTTAAATTTGGTGCTAATACTGTTATATGGAATATGGAATAGGTCTTTGGATTATGGACGCGGATATTCTCTAATGGACGACGGCTGGATTATGAATGACGGACTAGACGCTTGTAATTTACCCTCTCCCTGATGAAACCGGTAACAATATCAAATACAATTCTGCTTTCTCAGTCCTTCACCAATGACTTTCACTTCTTGTCGAGGAGACCCTGTTTCTCAATGTCAATCTGCCCCTGCAGGTGATGTTCTAGGCTCCTAGCAAGTATAATGAGGTGCATCACCTTATCAGAATTTTGCATCTTTGTCATTCCTTTGCAACCACTAGACCAGGGTATCTTCGATGGAAATGGATATCTTGCTGGAGGCATCCTTGGCTCTCCAGGCAGGTGACATCAGGGGTATGCATCCATGTCTGAGGATACAGTGAGCCCTTCCAGGCTTTTTAGATGTGGTCCTCAAGGGACGCTCAATGTTGGGTGACATCTTAAGTGTCGAGGCGACATTAGGCCGTTTCGCTGACTGGATTTCTCTGTTCATGGGTATAGGTGTGACCTCATTGGTTTTACAAGCTGGCCGTTTAAAACTCAGTTTATTTATAGGTGTCGGGTTAGACAATCTGAAATCCAGGGAAGAGATTACATTAATGTGATCAGGCTGTTCAATTGAAGATGGATTGGCGACAGGCTTATCTTTGATCTTAGTTGGGTTGACACTTCTAATGGCAAAGATTCGGGTTCATCTCCGTCTTAGGTGTCCACATGCATAATGAGACCTGGTTCTGATTGTGCATCCATAGATGAGGGGGCTTGAAGCCCTTCAGCCGCCCATCTTCTTACCTCCCCAATGAAATGGTCTTCGATTCCGAGGACAGTAGCCAGTAGCCTCTTTTCTACCGTCTGATGACACATTCACCCTTTCACCCAGGGGTCTCTCTGATGTTTCTTCTGGGTGAGCGACTGTATGTTTCCTGTAGAGACTGCATGTCTTTCAGTCCTCCAAAGATGCCAGTCGCCACCTTGGCATGAAACCACACAACAGTCTCCCCCAGATAATGAAATGATTCATGTACACGTCAACAATCAGGAGGGGGTCTACCTGTGGCATCATATGGTCATATTCACGGCATGACCTTCTGAGCATTGGAGAGTCACTGACGCTTGGTGTCTACCAAAAAACTAGCGGTAACTGAACTGAATAAATCCCACATCTCCAGTTTACGGAGGCTGTTATGCCTTCCTCGGCCAATTCTTCACGGGACGTCCGGCCTAGATCGATGCAGACGTATGTCAGCGTATGTCAAGAGGTCGGGGGGTGGGGGCAATCCAGAAACCATTGCAGTATGTCCAGAAATCTTCAACTAGGTTTTCCGCTTCGGTCGTGTGGTGTTGCAGCGCATGACATTTTTCTAAGTCACAGAATGGACAAACCAACTGCAGTGACTTGTGTGAGGTGCTGAGGAAAGCTTTCCTGTAGAGTCCTGTTTGCTCTTTAGTCGCCAAACGTCGTCAATTATTCCCACCTCCTGCATATCGCTTCAATTATGGGGAGCTGCCTGCAGATGGTTCTCGGTCTACTGGTGAAAGTAGCCAAGTTTACATGGCTTCGTTCGTTCCTATTACTAGTGAGAAGGAACGAAGCCATGTAAACTTGACTATGGTGAAGATTGCCTTGCAATGCCACCAGGGATGTTCTGTCATCTTCGTTGGTATCCTGGAATTAGAGAAAACAACAAGATAAGTGGATGTGAGGTGTTAGATAAAGCAAATCATAAAGATTTAATCTGACCGAGGGGTCGCACTATCCTAGTCATGCTGCAGTTTTACCCAATAGCCCTGTTTGGAGATCATTTCTTTCAGTATCCCAATGTCAGTAGCAAATGCTCAAGAGTAACTCAAGGTTTCTGTTTCTGGTGAGCTAACCAAGAAGGGCATCTATATGCTGTCTAAGGTCAACGCAACTCAGTACTCGATAACGGTCAGGCATTCAGGATGATCAGTCTTCAACAGTGTGCTCACCATCCGATGAAACCTTTCAGATTTCTATTTATCAGTAACCAGGAAACATTTACCATCACATAGATTTACTGGGGTTAGGAAAGCTTATCAACCTCATTGATTTCTACCCTCAGAAAGGATGATGAATAGTACACTCAACATCTTTTGTGTCAGCCCGGCAAACTGTGGCGTTTATACTGTTAATGTGACAAACTTTCGGCTGCTGCTTTGGGCCTGCTTTCACCAGATGATTCACATCGTCAATTTTCTTTAAGATGGCTCAAGGACCCTTTCACTTACTCCTGAGTTTGTCGGAAATCCCAACTTTTCTTGCTGGAACCTATTGTCAGACAACCTTGAGAAATTTTTTCTTTGACTTAAGATCGTGCAGCAACATGGGCTGTCTGCAGTGTATCATGAAATTTCAGGATGTAATCGTCTAGGTCGTCTAGTTCATCAGTTGCGAGGTGTAGTCGACCCACCATTGCCTGCATGGGCAAGATAATTTCTCTGCAAAGGACTAGGATGTTGGGAAATTCCCCAGTACTGGACTCTAGGGAGAATTGTGCTGATGTTTCTCGTAGTACATAGTCAACATATTAGCCACTGTCCTGTTGAATCTTTCTACTCCACCATTCGCCTGAGGTCTGTATGCAGTATTCTGTCCATTGGAGATCATGCAATTCCTTGAAGAGTGCTACGGTCTCAACTCATTTGGTTAAACAGTCTGTCATTTATTATTTATCTATTTATTCATTGAAGAAACAGAAACGAGACTCCCATGCAACGATATATACATGTTGTATGCAATACATCTTGTGAAATATGGAATTTCTTAGCCACCACACAATTACGTAAAGTTCGAATTTTCAGTCACCAATTTTATATTGTGGTAATTTGTGTGCATGCAAACGTAATATATTATGAAGTGGTCTAATTTTAAGTTCTGTTTGTTTTGATAAAGCTATGCCCGAGATTCCGTTTCATGACGTTTTAGGTCAGGTTTCGTAAAACCAGAGACTCTACAATAAAGGGACTGGTGAGCGGCTTAAGATCAAAGGTTCAAAGGTGTGAATCGCTCGGATGTTCCTTGCGGATCACGTGACCTCGAGCGGGAGACTTGAGAGAAAATTTTCCCAGTTTGACGCCATTTTGTTTTCCGTTGAATATACTTGTTTGCAATTCCTGGATGATTTTGAGGCTCACAGTTACAGTTTGTGTCTTTTATGCTTGAAACAGGGTAAGTAACATATTTATGTACTTATTTCTCTCAACTTTATGCTCATATTTTCAATACATCGTGAGAAATGTTCTTTCAAAGTTTGTTGATTGTTGGTGCGAATTATCCGCCCGGATAGCTGGAGGGGAAATAGGACGATAGCAATTTTTACAACCAGTTTGTGTACACATGAAACAAGATATCTTGACAAAAAGGATATTTTTTATGTTGTTGGGTTATATTCTTTCATCTTTTGTGTATTTCTCGACAATGTGTTACTATTTTGGATAGGAAATAATTGCATTTCCGGTTTTACGGCTGTCGAAAAATATGTAATTTTTTCTAATTATTGGACAAATATGCAACCGATTGTAGCGCTTTACATCATTTTTTATGGCCAATGGAAATTACTGTGTAAATCATAAGTAGTTCGAAAACTGCTATATGAAGTTGAAATGCGACTTTGTTCAGGTGAAATGATAGGAAAAAATCTTTGAAAAATGAACAAAACGGCAATTTGGCAGCGATTCATGGACGCGGCATTTGCCGGCTGAAGTGGAGAACGTTGGCAGCGACGGCTGACTACGACTCGCAATATACCCTTTCGCCTGAAGCGAAGGGCCTCGCCAGGCGAGATTAGTGATACGCCTGGCCGTGCATTGGCACCTGCATGTGTTGTTTTAGCGAGCGTCAGCTAATCAACAAGTGTCTGATTCTTATCACTACTTATCTTGGCGCAAGGAACATACCTTCAAAGACACTAAGCCGCTCACCAGTCCCTTTATTGTAGAGTCTCTGGTAAAACATAAGCAGTTATATAATTTCAAATTATATGGGGTTAATATAAAAATAGTCATGTAATTGCAGTGAGTTGTACTTTGTGAATCCCAAGTCTGATGTGCATGTTTGGAAAATGAGACAGATAGTCGAGCGAAATGTCACAACTGTGCTGAGAGTTTGACGGGTTAACTTGCCCCTGTAATATACTAGAATTGTATATATAGAAATGGTCGGTGTGTACAGGCAGACTAATTCACCATCATGTCTCGATGATAGATGTACCATCTCCAGTTTGAAAGACATTTACAAATGGTTAGATGTTAATGAAGCTGCGTTGGTCTGTCTGCCGAATGCCGAAGATCATTCCTGAGGTAGGTGGAATGAATATAAAATAAATCGGCTTAATATTCAACAGACATGGACTCAGTCGTTGTTGTATCCTGTCTCATATAAAGAGGCTATCTAGTCTTCGAGAAATCTCTTAGCCGAACTGGAATCTATCCGGGTTATGGTCAACAGACGACCTTGCGTTGTATCTAAGATCGCGCACAAGCCTTTGTCGTCTTGAGTACCGAAACTTCTACTATCTGTGCAAATTTATAACAAGTGTAGATCAGATTATTATGTATACATTTAGGGCAGCTTTTGAGATAAGTATATACAGGTTAAAACATATTTATATACACATGCGATCACTTCCGGCATCAAATTATAAACGAATTATAATTTCCGCTTGTTATGACCAGTATGTATTTGTTGCATGGAAGTGGTCCCAGAATATCAATTTCTACTCGTTTCATAGGCTCACCGGGATTGTACTGCCCTAGAAGTGTTCTCTTCGGCTGTTTTGGTGAATGATACATCATTTTCTATATAACGACTTTCCCAAGAAAATCATATTGTTTAAGATTACTGATCAGCGATATAGATTTGATACTTTTGGAACATCATGATGTCTTGCTGGCATCATTGAAAACTGATGACCGCTTCTCTCTTGCCGGAAATTATCCTATGTTTATGTATACCATGATTGTTGTTTTGTTTTTTGTGCTAAATCTGTTATGTGGAATATGGAATTGGTATTTTTCGAACATCATGATGTCTTGCTGGCATCATTGAAAACTGTTGACCGCTTCTTCCTTGCAGAAAATTATCCTATGTTTATGAATACAATGATTGTTGTTGTTTTGTTGTTTTTCTTTTGTTTTTAAATTTGGTGCTAATATATGTGGAATATGGAATTGAAGTTTGGATAATAGACGCGGAAATTCTTTAATGGACGACAGATGAATATTGAATGACGGACTAGACGCTTGTATTTTCCACGCCATGTACTTGTCGCAGCTATGGCAGTTAGCTGCAATTAAACGCCACGTTAAACGCCTGGTGGAAAACGATGCCGGGGTACTGACAATAAGTCATATGACCCCATAGAAACAATCACTGATATAAATAAAATGCCCCCTCCCGAAAAGACGGTATGGATATAATTACACTTTTATTATTATTGATTCATTATGTCTAAACATTAACCATTATTCAGAATTGGTCGTTATGAGTAAAAGTGAGATTAGTTATTGTATCTTTATCGTATGATATCGCATGGTCTGTATTCATTCTACAAATGAACACAGATAGATAGTATGGTGTTTGCCAGGAAATATTCAGTCGTTTCACAATTTAAGTGTACCATATCAGAAGAATAGCAGGTAGAATTGTGTGGACGGGGATGTTGGAGGCAATCACCGCCGAGCTGGTGAGGTGATTTTTAATTTGGTGACCTGAAGTACCTTCCCAGTCAGATCAAGAGGTAATCACAAAAGAACCAAGTGATACGATATAAATGATTTATGAGTGGCAGATGAGTAGCTTTAGTACAGAGTGGCCTATTGCTGAGTTAAAGGTCAACCCAAACGCTCTGAGGTCAAAAATATAAAAAAATAGTCCTTTCGATTCTGAAAATAATGATATTTTTTTCATAATTTTGTGCAGTCTGGTTGGCGAGATATTGCCGTTTGAAAGGTGAAAATCGCTCTCCTGTCAATTCCAGCTGTGACGTCACGGAGGGAAGCCGTCTTGTATTCTCTATGTTAAAGCCGTATACCACAGTCGTAAGTAGCTGCTGATTTCTGGAGATTTTCGGAGTATCGGGGCATCATTTGTTAAATATGCCGCGACGTTGTGTAGTGGGAAGTTGCAGTTTTACTACAGATGGCGGTGTTAGTATTCATTTGTGGACTAAAGACGAGAAAATCGCTGCAAATTGGACGAAATTTGTACGCAACACGAGAGTGGAAAGAGGGCCCGAGCCAGTACTCGTATAATTTGCTCGGCACATTTTGACAGAAATTAGACATCATTCGAGGACATCTACAGCGTAGCAGTTGAATTCGGGTACAAACCAAAACTAAAGAGAACAGCTATTCCAACTACCAAACCTAAGAACAATCAGAATGTGACGGCAAAGAAATCGGACAAGGAGAATCTATCACGGACATCGGCTGAACGAACCTAGCCTGCAAGCGAGGCCTCGGGCAGGGAAACGGCTGTACATGCCCTGCTCGCTCTCGCGTGGCATTTGTTGCTTGAGCACCTACAGGTTAGACTGGATGAGTCTCTATTTCATATATATTATTTAATAATAATAAAATGATCTTTCATAAATATATATACGTTTGATAAGTAAATAAATAAAAAACACCAATTGGAGTGAATGGCTGTAGATACAGAAGTGATAATAATACTTTCATAATCCCTTGACATTTGAGATTGAGGGAATATCATTCGATTTCAATTTAATTGAGGTAATTTGTCGAAAATTGAGCACTTTTCGCCATGAATGTCCAAAGCTTTTTTATCAAACTATATAATTCTGAAATTGGTATTTCATGGGGATTATGGGAAAACAAACAAAATTCAAATCGGACGTATATCAGTAGAGTTATCAACAGTTTACTCTCCATACTGCCGAATCCCGGAGTTTATCCCTTCGAAAAGGCTGCCTCGGTCAGTAACAACAATAACAACACAGATGTGCTCGTTCTTTACATCACAGAATCGTTCTACATTCAATACAGTTTGAAATATATGGACATTTGGTCTTATAGATGACGATAATAAGGTTTCCAGTCAAGTTGCATACCAATCTGTATTCAACAAACGACCTCTCCGAATCCTGTCGTCGTCGAGTTCCACGGTGTCGAGTGGTTGTCACTGTCAGAATCGGAGCCGTACGGCTCAAATTGATAGGGCTGAATTCCGCCGTTGGTCTGCAAACAACTGTTAATTTGCCCGTCATCATCCTCCTCTATGTCTATTTCATCTTCTTGGCGAAAAATATTTCCATCTAAGCAGCTGATATCGCTCGAATCGACATCTGAACCGGAGCTCTGACTGCACTCGCTTTCCATGTTATCCGCTGTTTTTTCTCAGGCAACTTCCCTGCGTGACGTCATCAACCCAGCTGTGAAAGTGTGAAAAAGCCCACTTTGCTCCCATATTACGTGTGTTTCTGATCAGATTAGAATTTTTTCAATATTTTTTTCATACAAAGTGAAGTATGAACTATGATTTTTAAGGATTTTTAGACCAAAAAAAATTCCGTTTGGGTTGACCTTTAACCGATTACAGCAGATGGGCATCCCCTTTAACCAGCAGTAATAGCTGCAAAGCAACTGCTCCTTCAATTAATCTATTCAAACTGGCCAACATAAAAATCTTTCTATAACACATCAGACCGGAAACTTTTTGTACGGGTTTATTTTCAAAACAACATGAAGAACCAAAAGTGGTCCCTGTGATGATTTTTATCCCAGCCAACATACTGTTCAACATCCCTTTTCATTCCGGGCCAATAGACTGCCTGTTATATTCTCCCTAACGTATTGTCGGATCTGATGTGTTGAGCATTTGGGATGTCCTGTGTTATTTTAGTATTTCGTCATTCAGAGTTAGCTGATGCTTCATATTTGTGTTACCATCAAACCATTTCCTATACGATATGCTTTCGGGTAATTCCAAGTGAAAGTTTGCCAGTTACTTGCCGACGGATGGTGGTTCTCTTCGCGTACACCGACTTTCTCTACCATTCGAACTGCCTGTCACCATATGAGGAAAGTGTTCTTGAGAGTGACATTAAAGCACCCCACCCCCACCCCTTCAAGCGATCCGAATTCCTCCATAAGGTTTTCGAGGTAGAAAGCTCATGTGAGACACTTGACCAGTGAGGTCGCTGACCTTCTTCCTCTGTAGCGAGCAGTAATGATTCTACGTTTGGATCCTCCATTTGCTAAACCCAAACTTTTATTGGATCCCATGAAAAAGGTGGTTCAAACCATCCATTTCCACTAGCTACTGTAGTGTCACTATTGCCAGTGGCGGTGCCAGTATCATGGTGTTGATATCAGTATGTCGGCACCTCTTCCCACTTCCCTTATATGTGCTGTAATTTTTACCTGTATATGGCGAGATTCTGCTGGTGGACGTTTCTGGTTGAGATCCATACAACTGAACCATTTGCCATTTGTTTTGGTGACGGCTGTATCTAAATTTATGCTCCAGATTCTTAAATAAAAAATACAAAGATTCGACGTTCTAGTACAGAAAAGCCTACATAGAATGTCCGGATGGAACCGCTCAGGCTGGCTGCTAATGCTGCTAAATCTCCCCCAGTTATTCGCAGTCTGTAAATTGAGAAAGTATTGTCGGTCCTCCATACTATGCTTTGGTTTTGGTTTGAGTTTACATTTACATGAAACTTTTTGCCGTCTTCCGCTCCTATCATCGCCATCTGTGATACATCTCCTCTGATTAGTGCTGACCCGAGGTTAATCAATTCCTTCTCTGTCATATGAGCCCCTCATCGGAATCTGGAACATCGCCTTGTCCCAGATCTTTGTACGATTTCCCTTTTAGGACCTGGATTTTTGGAACGTCACGATTCCGCTTAACTCGGGGCTAGGGGCTGTATGAACCCATGTACTTCAAGATTCTCATGGTGCTCATATGAACAGTCACAATCAAAGCGTGACTGAGATTCATCATTCTCTAGATGACAGCTTTACAACGAATATTATTGATTAAGAATACTGATCAGCGATACGGATTTGATATTTTTGGAACGTCACCATCTCTTGTCGGCATCATTGAAAACTCTTGACCGCTTCTCTCTTGCAGGAAACTAGCCTATGTTTATGTATACTATGATTGTCTTTTTGAATTTGGTGCTAATACTGTTATATGGAATATGAAATAGTTCTTTGGATCATGGATGCGGATATTCATTAATGGACGACGGCTGAATTAAGAATGACGGACCAGACGCTTGTAATTGGAATATATTCAACCCTCAGACTCCCTGGGGGCCCTCGGTGGCCGAGCCCAGCTGGTGTCAGTTACTTGCCGACGGGCGGGGTTCTCTCCGGGTACCCCGGCTTCCTCCACCTTCCAAACTGACTGTCACCATATGAGTGAAATAACATTGAGTGTTACATTGATCCAAACCCCCCTCCCCACCCCCCCCCCCACCCCACCCTCAGACTCGCAACCCAATCGCAGCATGGCCGGATATTGTGGCCTCTGGGAAGTTATAGCACCAAGATAATCAACATTATCTAGACAGACTCTCACCTCAATGTGATAATGAGTTTCTCTTTATTACTGATTGTTGTTGATGTTGTTTGGCTCCAATATGCCACCATTGGCGATTCGGCCTGGTATTTATAAACTCTGTTCGAGTACTACGTGACAGCCTTCGACCAATTAGAAAGAAGAATTCCCGAGTGTCGACAACGTGAGGAACCATTTGTCGATAATAAAAAAAAAAACAACCGATAACATGCTGGCAACAAACAAATGTTAATTTATGAAATGCTGTGCGTTTTTACTCTGGATTAATTTCCAGTTGTTATATATTTGACGAGTATGAATTGCATATGTTGACGAGCACACCCCGAGAAGGGGGGAGATCCCATTTTAAACAAAATTAACTATGATAACACTGTTAATTGAGCAAGTATTGGATTCCATATAAAACTTATTTCTTGCCTTTTTATTATAACGACCAAATATACCACTCGAAGATTTTTTTTTCTGAGAATCTCTGAGCGGACGCGCCAGCAAGGTCCATTATAAGTATATGCTTTGGGCAAAATAAACTGATCACAATGGT
Source organism: Hanleya hanleyi (assembly GCA_036873755.1). Classification (NCBI taxonomy): domain Eukaryota; kingdom Metazoa; phylum Mollusca; class Polyplacophora; order Lepidopleurida; family Hanleyidae; genus Hanleya; species Hanleya hanleyi. Next base: position 28,656 of record JAVTVY010025557.1, read on the forward strand.
GTTTATCCTCTTCCTGGTAAAATACATTTAGCAATATTATCAAATACAGTTGTGTAGCAGAGATTATCAGAATACCTTCAATGGTTTAGAAAAAGTTCGGATCTGATCAAAAGATTGGTTAGAGGGGTTCCAAGATCGCGAGAAAGTTTTCTAGAATTTCCGGTACGAACCACTCATTCGCAAAAGTCAGAGTAATTCCCTTTTAGAACTTGGAACAGGGAATTCGACAATAGCTTTGGCATTAGATACACGTGAGAGTATTTGACTTTGATCCACCACATATGTGACCTGAACTCGAGCACACTCACTTTTTTGCTGATTTACCACAAGATTTGTCATCCCAGTTGTCACAATACGCAAAAACATCATCAGTGTATGCAAAACAATGCCCCATTCCGGTTATGACCTGATTAATTAATCGTTAAAAACTGGTCGGGGCATTATTCATTCCAAAAGGCATGACCTTGCACTGGTATAAGCAATCTGGTGTTACAAACGCATATTTTAGCAAATCTGTCTTGGTCACTCAGGTTGTCTAATCGACCCTACCAATAGACTTCGATTTTAGAAATCGTATATGAGCGCGCCACATGCTCTTCAAAGTATGGTGATATAGTTCAAAAGAGTCATGTGACTATGGATCATAGACTGTAGGCTTTAGTTGTCTAATGCCTGTCTTGTGCATGACCTCCTGGTCCGACAAAAAAATTGACCTCTGATCAGAATGAGGCCAAATGTAGTGAAAATCTGAAGCAAAGCTTCCACAGCTGCCATTGCGGTTATTATTTTCAAAGGAAATTCCTCAGGTAATCTAGTGATCATATCTATGATGATCATCAGCAGATATTTAATTCCAGATCAGTAAAATGTCTTTCTGATGCCCAAATGGTCTGCATGAGCCACCCGTAAGATCTCCTTTAGATATCTCGAGGGGTGCCACAACCTGGTGTAAAACTGACCAACTTTCACTAGCTGGGCTTTTAGGTGGTCTGCACTTTCTCATTAATATACCCGATTTCACGTGGAAACACTCAGTAATTTCCTCGGCCTCTTTTCTCGGATGATCCGATTGTGATGACTGGTTGAAAATAGATATTAATTAATTAATCTTGAATTAACACCCTCCTTATTACCATACAGATTGTCAAAAAAGGTCTCTGATAGGCAACACAAGTATCATCCCCACTTTCTCAGACTGAGACTTTTCCTGCTTCTCCCTGCAAGACAGTGACCTAGGTAATACACAAGCATGAAATATTCATGGATAGTCATCCTTTAAATTACAAGCGTCTGGTCCCTCATTCATAATTCAACCGTCGTCCATTAAGGAATATCCGCGTACATAATACATAGACCTATTCCATATAACAGTATTAGCACCAAATTCAAAAAGACAATCATAGTATAAATAAACATAGGCTAGTTTCCTGCAAAAGAGAAGCGGTCAAGAATTTTCAATGACGCCGGCATGTAGGTGTATTCCATAACTTAGAAAAGGTTTTACCTGTCTCCAGTCTCCTTCTCTGACCCAGAGCCTTCCCTGTCACCTTGGCCTAACCTATCCTTACGGCTAGGTCTAGCTTTTTGGTCGAACTTATTGCCAATTTTTCTACCTTCACACTTTTCCCCATAAATCCCATACCGGTACCGAAATTCATCATTTTTCTTGTTGCTTAATTCGTAGTCATCAGCGACAACTGCTGCCCTCTTTAACTAGACTACTCTCATGTTAATCGAGGTGAGTCTTAATATCCAGGGAAAAACTGTTCTTAAAGGTCAACCCAAACGCTCTGAGGTCAAAAATATAAAAAAATAGTCCTTTCGATTCTGAAAATAATGATATTTTTTTCATAATTTTGTGCAGTCTGGTTGGCGAGATATTGCCGTTTGAAAGGTGAAAATCGCTCTCCTGTCAATTCCAGCTGTGACGTCACGGAGGGAAGCCGTCTTGTATTCTCTATGTTAAAGCCGTATACCATATATATCAAATTTCGCCATAAGCATATACTCATCAACTGGAGATACGTACTCCTTCCGTACCTGTAATGAATTGTACCACCTGTATACAATCTTTTTCTGCCTTATAACTCCACAATTGTCTTTCCCGGCTACTTCTTCAAGTTTCTGAATTTCTGCCTGTACTCGGGCATCAGCTCATAGACTGTCAAAATGCCAGCTTTCACCATTTCATAATCATCCGACAGTTCCACAGAGAATGATGTGTAAACGTCAGTTGCATTAAACTTGTAGCATTATTGTGCAGAGATTTTCTGGCAACATCAAACTGTTGGCAATTCTCTCAAAAGAAAGAAAATATGCCTCCAACTTGACCTCATCGAATTTGGGAACCAGTTTAAAATTCCTAACTAGATTCAGTTCTGGGCTACGGTATATCTCTTTCCTCGGATCTACCAGTTCCTTTCCTTGACCTAACTCCTAATTCATGCAAGCGGAATTTATGCTCCCTTTGTCTAGCATTCTCACCTCTTTCTCCTCCTCCTCCTCTCTCTCTCTTTCCTTTTTTTTCTCTTTCCTGTTTTTCCAACCTCAACTGTTCTAATTTGAGCTGTTTTTCACCTCTCGTTAATTGTCTAACATTGGAGAGTAACCCTTATGGAAATTAAAACTTCTGGTGCCATATGTTTTTCATGGTTGCCGAGATATACTGTACCTCAGAGAGTCTTGTACAAATTCAGTACCGGTATGCAAATGAGCTTTGATGATGTCACACATTGTAGGCCTACTGGAACCAGAGATAATTAGATAGATAAATAATATGGCATATTTTCCCTTCTGAAATATTCAGAATTCTGATTCTTTTGCACTTCAGTAACATGTGTTTACTTGTCATCCTCGGTGCCCTCTAGCGGACAAAATGATAACTCGCCCGCTTTTGATTATTGGGTACTGGTACGGTATCTAATCAGACATTGAATTTACGCATTATGTGAGAAGATAGAACTGTCTTGAGACGAAACGAGCAACCTGTTCCTGTTGTAACCATGAACTGTCTCTCCGGTGGTCATCAAAGATTCAAAGACATGTACCTGTATACCTACTGACATTCAGACAGTGTGGGAAACTAAAACAACATTTTATGAAATTTGTCATTAAAAAATTTGCACTTTTACATTCTGGTCCGTATTTTTTGCTTAAAAAACTGCTTAGTTTTCGCAATCGTCATATCAATGGATTAGTCAAACATGAACCTATAGGGGCCTACCGTAGTGTTTTTTTGAAAAAATGCTCTTTTTTAATCCGCCTTTTTAATATTTTAAACTATAATACATATATCATAATATGGCATACTGTAAGCATTATACGGTACTGATAGTGTATGTTTATTAGTTACTTCCTGAATAAATCATACCGCGCTAATAGACAGGATAAGGCACTCAACGTTGTGCTATATTTACAGGTTACATGCAGGGCCCAACCTGTAACCATCTCGGTCATCTATACGCGGCAAGACTGATGGATGGCGAAGTGTACGCAAATGATGCAGGGCCTAGCCATGTTGGGCTGGGTTTCTTCACAGTCAAAAGCTATTGTTATCACTACTCTCTCGATTTTTGCCTGGTCATGTTCATATCTTACAAGTTGTTTAAGTGTTATTTTATCCACCCAGTATTCGTTTATTCATTCATTGGCACATCAAATGCAATCATTAACTATCTGTGATTTATATGTGATTAATTATTTCGTCAAATCAATTGTAATCATTAACTGTTATTCTTTGAGTTTCATGCCTTATATGGGCGCTTGTAATTAGCAAATAAATTCTATTCACTTATTCATGTAAATTGTTTTTTTTATGATACAATACAGTTGAATTGAATTGAATTACCGTCATGCCAGCCGATGAAACTTAGCTAGGTCAACAGAGAGGTAAAATCGCGCGATAGTCATATTCATCTAGCGCCATGGATTGGTTTGCGCATTCGCGCTATCGTCAATCCCTCTCCAGAGAAATCCCTCTCCAAAGAGAGTGTTACCCAGTCATGGCGCCAGCGATCCAAATGTATTGTTGCCTGACAAGTTCACACGTGGTGTGACCGCGTGGTGTGACTCGCCAACATTATTTAATATATTTATTGATGATATACAACACATTTTTAATGACAGCTGTATACCCATCAGTCTCAATGGTCAATTATTGTCCCATCTCCTTTTTGCTGATGACCTCCTCCTATTGTCAGAGTCTCCACAGGGGCTACAGAAATGTCTGGACCAACTTAACATATATTGTAAAGAGAACCATGTTACTGTTAATTTAGATAAATCCAAAATTATTGTATTCAAGAAAGGCCCGCAATTTAAACGACCAGTCAGATGGCAGCTGGGCAACTCTGAAATTACTCAAGTCAATCAGTATCAGTATTTGGGAGTAACTTTCTGTCGAACAGGCCACTTTAGACAGAATAGTGAGCTGATGGGCAAAAAAGGATTGCGCGCATCCTTTTCTTTGCTCAATAACATGCACCATAAGAATGTACCAATTAATATCGCTTGTAACCTTTTTCAGTCTTTAGTTAAACCAGTCCTCCTTTATGGATCAGAAGTTTGGGGAGCTGATCTTCTGTCATCTAAAAACCCTGATTCCTCCCCCTTAGAAAGGGTTCAGCTCAAATTTCACAAGCGTCTGTTACAAGTTCATAAATCTTCTCACAACTGGGGAGTACGAGCTGAACTGGGAATCTTCCCATTGTTATATGATGTTGTACAGCGTTCTGTTAAATATTATCACTACATACTAGAGTATCCTGACAGACTGGCCTTCCATGCCCTGCAGGAGCAAAAGGCCTTGTGTAACAAACGCGAGGGATGGCTATACAGACTGAAAATGTTTATGAGTAAAGAATTAGACATGGACGTTGACAACACACGGTGCAGTAGTTTCAAACTCAAACTTCAGACACACTTCCAGGCTTGTTTCAACTATGCACTTCAGGATAATAAGCCTAATTCTAATGGAGAAAACAAAATGAGGACATACAGATTATTTAAAAGTAATATTATGTTCGAACCATATTTACTTGTATGTAAAAATTCCCATCACAGACAAGCTTTTTCAAAATTAAGACTAAGTAACCATAAATTGAAAATTGAAACTGGTAGGCATACAAAACCCAAAACAGAAGTTTATCAGCGAGTCTGTGACACCTGTCAAGTAGTTGAGGACGAAATGCACTTTGTGTTGTCATGTTCCCGGTACACAACTGACAGAATATCCTTATTTAAAACAATTAATGAAAGTCACAGTAATTTCATGACCTTAAGTGATATTGACAAATTTGTCCTCATCATGTCCTCAGAGGACTTGGTCAGTATTGTAGTGCCACATTTGTATGCTTGGTACACCCTTCGGCTTCAGTGAGTAACCTCTCAGCCCATATATACACCACAGTACATGTATATGTATATGAACATTTTATTGATTTGTTATTCATGTTCTTGTTCTTTGTTTGTACTCTGCCTGTAAAGGTGTTTTGTACAATAAATTGAATTGAATTGAATTGAATTGAATTGGTGTACCCCCTTGTTCAGAGCCTCGCGCGTGCCACTAAAACTGTAGTGGCGCGTTTTCATTTTGTCCCAAATTTCGAACTGTGGGCAATGACTGTGCATTTACACTAATTACTTTGCCCTTTTTGAGGGTGAAGAGAAGTTGTTGTGGAGAAATGATAGGCGAATGCTTCATCATGTTAGCTGAGTGAGCTTGAAAATTAGCATCGGTTTCTTTGGTACGAAACTACTGGCCAGGCCTACATGACTATTGAAGCGTGCAAAACTTGATGTCAACAACTAGGAACAGAGGAAACTGGGAACAGTCAATCACTCAAGCAAGGCATTAGCTGTTCAGGTCCATGATGTAACAACCAAGATCATCCGGTTGGAGCAATATGTAGTGGATTCTATTCAATATGCTGTTGCTGTTGTAAATAAGAGCGCCCTCTCCGGTGGTCATCAACGATTCAAGTACATGTACCGTGTCTGCCTGTATGCCTGTATGGTTGCAAATGCCTGTTCACACTCACAGAAAATGACCGACATGTCAAAACATAATGAAAATGCCTTTCTAGCGGGGGAGGGGGGGATGTTAGCCAGAGACCTGTCCACCTGTCCAGTGGACAGACAAATTCGGACAGGCAAAAGTTGGAAATTTAACTAGGCTATGCCTCTTCCAGGTATAATCATTTTGATTCGTTTGCACTGTGAGCCAACCATGGTCTTCTGTTGTATTAGTTGGGTGCAGTTGGTTGGGGGTAGGGGGTTGAGAGCTAGGGAACACCAGAAGTTCATAAATATTTATAAACTTCTGGTACCGTAACACATACTTCTCACTTTGTCAAACAACTAAAGATCGAAAAGTTGTGTAAATTGAGCACTTAGGCTCTATTCATGAAATGTTCCGAAGTGTGAACATACATGCAAGCCAGTTCTAAACCCTAGCGACTGTGGAAGACACTAATAGTTCACTCACTTCACTGACATTGGATCGCCCCCCAGTTGACTGGAATTAATCTTAGGATCTCAGTTTGGAAGATTTTATCAGTATCACCTGATCGATGTGCCAAAAAACAAGAGTTTTCTAAATTTTTAATTTCTTACATGTGATTGCATATGATACATTCATAAAATTTACATAAACATGTCATTATAAGCTACATTGTAGTATTAGGCTCATTCACTGCCTGCCTCTAAGTTGACCCAGACCCTGATGATTTGTTTTAGGGGCCTATTTATTATTTAAGTTTTGCAGTGTCTAAGACATAAGTTGTTTTAGCAGTGTATGCTGACAAGCGTTGAAAATGTCATTGCACATGATTTGCCATAGATTTAAGAGCTTACTACAATTTATGCTGCTAAGGTTGTTCATGCTTCAAAATTAATAATCGTAGAGAACAATGATTTATTTAAGCTAAATTCATTCTGCAAATTATAGTTTCAGCTCATATTTTATACAGAATATTGTGCCCTTGGTAAAAATAAAATCAAAAACAAAATTAAAATCTGCCAGCCCATCCCGAATTCCTGCATGGTGTGCAGGGGATGATAAATGAACCATTAACAATCAAAGATCTTGGTTAACTAAAGAGGTATCACTTAAGGTCAGATGCGTTTTTGAAGAACCACATGCACTTCTGTACAAATTGACACTATATATCTTTCTAGTTTCTAAAGTTATCAGGTATTAAGCTGATGAAATGTTGGCATCACATCTTCGGTCTGATCTAATCTTCTGAGGGTAACCTTGACATGTTTACACTATACTAGAAGGTCATGTTCATCTTCCCAATGACTAACATTTGGCAGTTTTTCCTTTCCACAACATTTTTGTACCAAATAGGTACCACATCTGATAACTTCTCAGAGTTATTGCTAGATGCAGCTTATAACTTGTCTAGGTGATTTATTTTATAACTTATGGACGTCAGTTCCCTGACCGTATAGTAAGAATATATTGTCCATGAACCTGCTGCATGTATTACAGACTAGACTGAGACTACGAATGTAGTTATTTGTGGATGCTGAATAAACCATAACAATGCAAAATCTTCTATTTCAGGATCCATACATGTGAATGTCTGGTGAGTGAGCGGACTCCTCAGCTGTCATCAGAGTGAGCAGACTTCTCAGCTGTCATCAGAGTGAGCAGACTTCTCAGCTGTCATCAGAGTGAGCAGACTTCTCAGCTGTCATCAGAGTGAGCGGATTTCTCAACTGTCATCTGAATTCAAACCATTCTTCCTTTGCAAAGGTTTAGCGTATCCCAATGGCATCATCAGCATTTGAAGACTTTTGTGGTGGACAGTTTTGGGTAAGTTCACTGAGTAGTGTTCATCATGTTTATATGAGGGAAGATGAATTTCTCAGAGTAAGCATATTAATTATGATGATCAAGGTTGTATGACATTGCTGACTTTAATAGTCTTATCATACATGTGCCAATCAGCAATGTACAGCTATATTATTATCTGTAGGCCTACATGTAATGTAAATTTGATCCTGTTCACTTTCCATCCCACAACAGATAGAAATAGAGAATGCGAAATCAAAATCAAATGGTCACCTTAAAATCAGATGGCAGTACAAGGCCATTGAAAGTGGGCATGGGATGGAGAGGGGAGGACGGGTACATGTAGGCCATGGTCACACCACCTTTTTAATAAAAAAACAGAAACAAATAAAACATACAAGAATCTTCACCAATTGCATGTGTTGTTAAGTTGATGATACTTGTCCTATCATAAAATAGGTGATTTCCAGAGTATGGATAAGCTTACTGATGATGTGAGGGGGAACACCCTAGCTAGCTGCCTCTCCCACATGTCCCAGACTCTCGGTCACTACAGTAACACCCTCAAATGGTCACACTACTTTTCCGAATTTGCTTCTGGTGCCTGTCTGTGGGTACCCATACCCAATGGATAATATGTGGATACCTTCAGGTGGATTGCGTGGCAAAGATTTTGCCCGGTGACCTACCCTTATCTTTTTACTGTCAATACCAATTGTGTTTATCAATAGGAAAACTTGAAAATATTGTGAAGTTTTCTTTTGGGGTTTTTCTCTATGCTCATCGTCAATCTTGATAGGATCCACGAATTGATGATAATATATAAAACTTGACTTCACAGCAATGCTGGTAGATGTGAGCATTGCAGGCAAAAACACTGGCATCTGTGTAAAATTTATCTCATAAACAAGCATTCTAGCACAACAAATTGCAGATTTAGAGTACAAAATTACAAAATGTTGATAATTTGAATTTGAATGTTATTTGTGTGGAATCATTGACATTAAATTTAGACAAATCATTGTAAATGATGTATTTTGCCCCACTAGCATGGCACCTTAACCATTCCTACATGTTTTAGTTTTTCCAAGTTTACTGATTCTTCTCATGTATATTATATATTTCAGAATGAGACATTAACATGGGGACCGAATGCTACCTGGCCCCAGTTCACCAAATGTTTCCAGAGTACCATGTTAGTGTGGGTACCATGTGGCTGGCTGTGGATTACCTTGCCTCTCTACTTCTATTATCTTCTAACAAGAAGAGAACGACCATTGATGTTATCATGGCTTAATATTGCCAAAACAGTGAGTACTAGTGTAGCCTACAGGGTGTATTAACATATTAGGGGGATTTAAGGACACGTACCGGTACTGTATTACTTATAATGCTATGTGGCATAAAAAGTGTCTTCTGTTTCTAGTCAGTGCACATGTCAGTTCACACATGAATGTTAATGCTTCCTTTTTACACAAAATTGCAATCGGGAGTTAGCTGCCATGATCAGCAAGAGTTATCTTCCCCAGATCTTCTTTTGGTGAAAACCATTCTGAGTTGAACAAGGAAATGTTCTCTTCAATTGCTGTTTACATTCTGTTGTGGGTGACCGAATGCAGCTATCTTTAGAAATAGTTGGTGAACTATGAAGCAGCTAAAATTTCAGCTATCTGACAGGAAAACTTGAATATATACATGATTTTCACCTACCTACATGTACATCTTTAAACATGCAATTTTGGTCCTTATCTCTTATTTCCACATGCATGACATGATGAAGGGCCCATTTTCATGGCTATTTTTCAATCAATAATACTTGCAGTAAAAATATATTAAAGGTGAAATGCAAAGGTTTTCATGTTTTCCTTTTTATATTCTGCATGGGCCATTTAATGATTGAAATGTCAGCCTAATTACTTCAGTTGATTTTATTTGAAGTATTTTGTCTCCTGGTAGCTTTTGAAAAGTGCTTCGAAGTTGGTATCTCAAGCCCAGCCGATTTCAGAAATGAAACCCGCATCACTTATCTGCCCTTGTTTGACGCTGATTTATGATGTCACATCAGACCACCTGGCCGGTCGTCAATACTTGTAACTTTCAGTGTCTGGGCGGCTGGTCTGACGTGACTTTACAAACAAGGAAAGATAAGCGATGACATTTTGTAAATCTGAATTCAGCTGGGCTAGGGGTACTAACTTTTAAAACGATTCTAACAGACAAGATCATTCAAATTAATCCAAATGAAGTAGATATACTGGTATTTCTATCATTAATCAACCTTTTAATTTCACCTTTAAGTTTTTGACTGGATGCTAAAATCCCATTAAAATCCATGGTATTTCTTAGATTCTCTCATTCATATGAAAATGATTGATATATGAAAAACTACATGTTCAATGCTCTTTTGTTGAAGTAGTGCTTCAGTATAAGACTAAGATTTAGGGGGCATTCCCATCAACATTATTTTGCATCTGAAAGGTAATGAAACCTCTTCATATCAAGATGTTTCCTTTATGTTGAAAACATGTGCATCTCCTCTCGCCATTATTTATGCATGTATATATCCACATTGATTGTAGCTGTGTGGCATACTCTTACTGCTTCTGGCGGTTATTGACATTATCGAGGCAGCCGGAAAGAAAGATATTACAGGAAGGGTTCATGAGGTCCATTATGTCACACCATCCATTAAGGCAGCAACATTGGTAAGATTTCATACCTGCTGTATATCAACTTCAGTGTATCATGTCTGTAAAATTCACGAGATTTATTGATCGCTCTCCTAGATTGTGTATTGTGAGAGTGATTGCTGTATTACGAGAGGGATTCACTCTTATCAGCTGACGACCAATCTTTTTTTTCTCTCTCAAAAATCATTTCTTATGTATATATGCTCAGTGGCGGGCTATACACCATACCAAATATCGTTTCTTCACTCTTATCAGTGTTACTTTCCATTACCTTTTTATTTTCTAGGAGAGTGATCAGTTGCTCTCCTGGATGAAAGTTAGGTGAGTGATGGAGAGGAAGAATGATCACTCCCCTTAAAAATGAGAGACTGGAACTCTGGATCTGATTAGATCTGCACTGTTCCATTGGATCCTATTACAAATATCATAGGTATATGGATATAACACATTGCATCATGTAATCTGAGCCTCACACTCTTGTCTCTTTCATTATTGCTATTTTCTGCTCAACCCCATAAAACCAGGGTTCGAATTTTAGAAAAATATCAACTAATCCATCAGAGCTATCAACATGAGCTAGTTCGTGTTAAGCCCCGTGGGGCTTCCGGGGATTGACCTGGGATGTCGTTGTGCACAGCGCAGGTCATGGTAAGAATAAGCCTCAGCTCCTCAGAAAGCTTGTCGTAAGAGGCGACTAACTGAGGCACCCGTGGGGTTCCCGGGTGTGAAAAGGAATAGGACCCCACCCGTGTGGTTCCCTGGTGTGAAAAGGAATAGGAGCCAACGTCGTGATATGACTGAAATATAGTTGAAAGCGATGTTAAATCATATTCACTCACTCACTAGTTTGTGTTAACTAGTCCGTAAATTGGTATATCATCACCAAGAAGGAAATTCACTTGTCCACATGACTAGTGGGCCATAAAATGTACTTGTCTGCAAGAATTTCCACTAGTTTTGGACTAGCTATGGTTGGCCATCCCTGCCAGAATTCGTCATTTAGAGGCTGCCTCTAAATAATATATACCATGGTATAAAATGCCAAGCCTGCCATAATTCGTATTTAGAGGCTGCCTCTAATTATTTTGTACCATGGTATAAAATGCCGAGCCTGCCATAATCCCTATTTAGAGGATGTCTGTAAATCGCCAAGCCTGCCACAATTCGTATTTAGAGGCTGCCTCTAATTATTTTGTACCATGGTATAAAATCGCCAAGCCTGCCATAATTCCTATTTAGAGGATGCCTCTAATTCATTTTAACCGTAAGTCGTAAATTTTCGCCTTCTTATTACTTCCACCAATGATATGCGCTTTCACAAATTTGGTGCCATATCTCTACGCTTGTTACAAGTTTACTCATTGGTCAAATTTAATATTCTTGATATGACATCGAGTTGTTTATGACTTACGGCTAAAATGAATTAGAGGCATCCTCTAAATAGGAATTATAGCAGGCTCGGCATTTTATACCATGGTACAAAATAGTTAGAGGCAGCCTCTAAATACGAATTATGGCAGGCTCGGCATTTTATACCATGGTATATATTATTTACAGGCAGCCTCTAACTACGAATTGTGGCAGGCTTGGCGATTTAGAGGCATCCTCTAAATAGGAATTATGGCAGGCTCGGCATTTTATACCATGGTACAAAATAATTAGAGGCAGCCTCTAAATACGAATTATGGCAGGCTTGGCATTTTATACCAAGGTATATATTATTTAGAGGCAGCCTCTAAATGACGAATTCTGGCAGGGATGGCCAACCATAACTAGCAGACAATGGTAGACCGGGGCGAAATTCAAACCCTCTAAAACCATCTGTTCTGAAAGCTTCCATTACAACACACTTTTATGATGCAGCCATTACTGTACTATTTTGTATGAGTGGTAAGGCTCTGAGCCCCATTCTCTGTCTTCTTAACTTAGTATCGCCTCACCTGATAATCCCATATATTCTGAATTTGAAACCTTACATCACATAACATCAGGATATGCAGGGTGACTCTGAACCCTTCCTTCAGACAAAAGTCCCTAGTGCAGGCCTCCAATTAAGGGTGGTTAGTGGTAACCTGTAAACAGGTTACCACAAAACAAGAAGTGGTAACCCGGCTCACAAAACAGGTTACCGCGCGTGCTTTTGGCTTGTTGTCAAACAGAGAATTCGCTACCTAGGCCAGGTTAACTCAATTAGATGTAATATTCTTGTTATATGTCACTCTCAATCATGTTAAATTATTCACTTTTTACAGTCTGAAGTCGAGATATTGCTTTTACTTTTGACTATATGTACAGGTGCAGGTATTATTTGCTAGTTCCATATCAGTGAATGGCCTCTCTTTCATGACAACTGCCAATGCTGTGTTGATATGATTTCGATATTGCGTTCGTGAGTTTTTTTCAAAGAGTTGTCTTACCGCAGAAGTTTGACTGGTGGTTGGTGTTGTTGTTGTTGTTGTTTCGCTACCACTTTGGCTGTCACCTTTGCCGATGAAATTGGTTTTGGCCCAGGCGTGAAGGGACCCAGATTTCACGTGCCTGGCAACGTTACTTTTATGCACATAATCAACCCCATCAACGTATGATATTATTCCAGTCAGTGAATTTCCGCTCAAACCGCGGAGGGTTGCTTGTGAACGAATGTCCGCGAAATGCCGACTGCAAATTTTGCAGCTCAGTTTTATGATATTGTCTTCACTGTCAACTTCATGCAGGAAGTCGGAATGAAATTCCCATTTCAGAAACGTTTTTAGTTTCACAGTCTCTCTTGATTTCGATGACATTTCTAAGTCTTGGACAAACACAACAGATGCCAACTGACAAACGTACAACCCATGTTGATACGTGTACGCACACTGCACACCAGGCCGATTTGTTTCAGAAAACCCCGGCGAACCGACTTGTCATAGGGAACCAGGCTTTGCTGCGGCAGTATCAAACGAAACGGGGTTTCCGACCTGGGGAATTTCCATCCAGACTATAGATCTATTAATAGCGGCTCATCTGACCTTTAGGGCTACAGTTGTAAACTGCGTGTTCGGTGCATAGCCTGTTTATTTGATTCGATCTTTCAACAAAAAGACGACAAATCGAGGATACAGAAATCAGGTTAAAGTGTTAACAGTTATGAAGAAACAACAAGCAAACAATAAAGGCCAATTTGGCCTGTGTGACAACAGACAGTATTTTTTATTTTAGCCACAGACGGTCACAGGTAAACATGGCGAACGGAAAAACGGTCGCCGGTAAATCAAACTCGGTAACCTCCTGGTAACCTGAACGAGCGTTCGCCACTTACTTGGAGGCCTGTAAATGGCTCAACCAATTAGAGCACAACTTGGCATATGATATCATGAGTTCACTACCATATCCAGAATTTGACCTTGACCTTGACCTCGTAAGAAATATCAAATCAAACATCGAAATTATAGCCTCCATTTTCTCTGAAAGTAGGTCAGTCACAGTATTGAAACCAACTCTCCGTATAGAACTCCGAATGGTCTTTCGTTTGCAATTACTTAACTAACGCTCTGGTGTGACCTTGACCTTGAATATCACGTGATGTAAAAATTGTCTTAGTTGATTTTCTCCAGAAGTATTACCTATAAGATCCTGAAATTTAAAATACATGTTCCCCATAACACAAGAATGAAGTGACCTAAGTTTTGACCTGACCTTGACCTCCGTTCCGAAGTTATCGCCCTTTCCGTTTTCGGGTATTATGGCGTCTACCCGTAAAAAACTATTACGCATTTGAACTTCAAATTTGCATATCATTATCAGCCATCACATGGTCCAACAGAATCAATGTGGCATTGGAGAAAAGTTACAGAAATAATAGGAGATAATTGAGAAAAACCGAAATTTTCATTATATTTATCTGGAGTGAAAACGGTTGAATCACCAATCACTAATTTCATATAACTTTGAGATGAAATATGCATCTAGAAAACTGCAAATTTTCAAAGCTGTAGCTGTAGTACTTTTCATAATATTAAGAAAATAGTTTTTGGAATCTTAATATGCAGGATTTGGTAGCGGGCACTTAATGAACTATTAAAGTAATTGACATCGCGTATGTAACACGACACCAACTTAATTGTCGATGCACATTACAGGCGCAGTAAGTCGTGAAGTCCTGTATATAACCCGTCACACCAAACTAAAGTTTAGTGGGCTTCATATTTCGGCTGTACCAGTCCAGGCATCCCATGTACGCAATTAAATTAATGTCGTGTGATATGACGGAAGTGTTGTGGTAAAAGCCGAGAATAGTAATTGACGAAAACTCAGCTTATCTTTGGACCGCTATAGCTTTCGAACCTTACCAGATATGGACCTCTAAGTTGTTGCATTTTATTCTACAGTGTCAAATATTTTTGATTTGATTGGAATAACTTTTTTAATGCGCAGTGACGCGTTCCTACGAATATAGGAGTGGTTTGTATAGCTAACATGATAACCTTGAGAGCTTGTGGGTTCGGACCCAACTTCAAGACTTTCATGTTCAGTAGCTAAGTTATTATTCGTTTGAGCTCGTCGGCTTTAGGAATGGGAAGACCGGGTCACTGTCCACAGTGTCTAGTTTGTTTTGTATTTTTACCAAACCTGGAATTGAATTTTTTTCATTTTAACATCCATAATACAACTTTAAGTTTACAGGGCACGGTGCTCAAGCTGTATGTATACCAATGCTATTTTTTACAGAGAGCTTCCAAAGGCCAAACTAATATCAAAAGATTTAATATATCAAGTGTTAATCAATATATCAAATGGTAATGGATGTTTTATATCAATAAGTAGAAGGAAATCCAATCTCTGTAATGCTTATGACTGTCAGTAGAGGACAATAATTGATAAATAGCATATTTCGCTTATAAAGGAGTCTAAATTACATGTAGTCTAAAATTTGTTGTTCCATAGTTTCATGTAATCTGTGAACAGGATTATCTATAAATGGCATACCGACAATGTTGTTATTTCTTTTCAGGTTTGCAATAAATCGTCTCGAATTAAAAAAAGAAGAAAAAATTGCTTTCACCACAACCCCCTGGGATAAACAGTCTTCTGCAGTAGCTAATCTTGTTGTACTTGATTTTTCATGAAAATTGCTTGATTACTGTTCTTTCACAAGTGTTCCCCATGCAAAAAGCATGAATGGAGATCAAATGGGATATGAACATTTGCTAGCCAAATGCTTGGCTGTACATCATCAAAGTAGCACTGTGGGGGCATAAAAACTATTTTTATTTGGTTTATACAACCATGAGTCGTTTCTACCATTTCCTTGACAGCTGAGGTGTATTCAAACATAAAAATTGTGCACAAGCATGATTGATTGTCTCTTTCACACTTCGAACAGTTGAAGTGATCAAAAAGCTGCCATTTTACTTTGAGCGGCTGCTAAGGAAGTGATCGAATGTGCACGCCCAGAGACTCCGGATGATGTAACTTTTTTTATCGAAAAGCTCCATTATGTCAATCTGCGTCTCCCCTCAAGGATCCTGGATAATAACTGCTACCCAGCACCTGGTAGGGGTTTAACCCTTTCACCGATTATTTCCCCTGACAATAGTGACCTGCTGACGATCAATTCCCTGAGAACTGGTAAAATTTGTATATGTTGTCTTTGGAATGCTAGGAATTGTGTTTGCGTCTGAGATTTGTAGCAAAACCCAGGAACCCGGTCTTCACAATGCACACTCCAGTGTTATTTGCTCTAGTTTTATTGCAAAATAAATAAAATAGCATGCAAAAGTAGGTTTTACTGCAAGAGAATGCGCTTCCCCACGGCTTTCTTGACTTGAAACCTTCAAAATTCAACGGAGAAATCGTCTTTTTTTGACCGCATTTGACAGTGTTTATCTCGAGATTGACTCGGCCATTTTCCATGTTTGACCTCTCATTGGAAAGCGTGACCTTTCCTCTTTCTATAAATGACATCACCTGGGACGGACGGCGAAAATAAAACGGAGAATATGATTTGTAATGATATCATTCCATCCTTCCAGCCAGCTGTTGGCCGATAGGTCACGTGGGCAAAATTACGCATACCGATTGGCTCGTCGGCCAGCGGGGGAATCCATCTTGAATGAAATGGATAATTGTTCGACACACGTTGTGGATCAAGACTCGTAAAAATATGGAAATAAACTTCGTCGATCGTCGTTGGCAGTTTTAATCGTCTGGGGAATATTCACCACACTTTAGCAGTCGTGTAAGTTCAAAAATACAGGAGTTAGGAAGAGGTTTTCGATGATTTTTTCCATTTCTGCGGCTTGCTGCCGACAGGCCCGTCACACGGTATGTGAGGAAAAATGCATTTTTCGCTCCGATTTTTTCCGTTCAACATCTAATTTTGCTTTATTTCTTTTGCAAACAAATAAACAACTTCGAGAATCAAATTGATCAAGGTTTTGGCTTTCCAGAAGTATACAGTGTTTGATAGATTTCTGTTAAAACGGATGCAAAAAAATACAAGTGCTGTACCCATCGTGATGGCGAACAGGTTTAAAGCTAACCCGGTCTACCGGGGATGGTCGTACGGGTGGCACTCTCGTTATCCCTGTGTACCGGGAATAATCGGTGAAAGGGTTAAGGTCTATACACCAACCTATTTCCTTTGTCTTGGGCTCCTTGTGTAAAATTCTCTGTGTGATTTTGCCCAGGGCTAAAGACTGTATTGCTCTCATGAGATCTCTCTCTGGTATATCAGTCTCCGTCTTTATTTCCTGTCAACACAAAAGTCACATATTTTTAATTCTCTAAGCAAAACATAACATGCACATAATTCCTGCACTGGAGATCAAATCATATATGTATCTTGATATTAATTGAAAAGCCTTCTCATCACTTTTTTCCTGAACAAGTATAAAGATATTATAATGAACAATGGAGTAAATTTCAGGAGTGATGGTGCGGAACTGTGATCACGCTCCTCAAGAATGAAAGACACTGGATCTAAATTCCTAACTGGCTCCATTATCAGTATATGCACACTTCTGGGTCGTGAAAATGAGACGGGTTGGTGTTCATTATATTCTAACATTTTAATAGTTGAATGGACACAGGAAACGCCAAGTTATATTGGGTCTGACCTCAAAGGAACTTCCCATGACACTGGGTATATTGTGGCAGGGTACCTGTAAGGTGTTATCTGTTATTCTATGTAATTTATTACTTCTTTTCTATAAAGGGAGATAACTTGTGAGGTGTAATTTGATACAATCATTCTTTAAAGGAAGATTACTTGTGAGGTGTAATTTTGTGATTAATTTGGCGAGGTTCAAGCAGTGTTGTGTCCTTAACCCTTTCGTACTTATACCGGCCAAAACCAGCCGGCACCGTATATACCCAAAACGGCCACAATTGACCGCCATGTAAAAAAATCGCCGCACAGTAAAATGTTCGTCAAGTGACAGCTCGTCGGTAGTCCACATCGTTGAACAAGGAAATAGTCGGCAATATACGTTCAAATTTTATTGTGAATCATGCAATAAACATATAAGAAGTTTATTTTATTGAAGACGTACCTGCCTTGTGATGGAAACTGAGAAAATCGACAAAGAATTTGCCATTTTTTTTTTTAACATTTTCAACGCTATCAAAATCCCATTTCCCGCGGTAGTATGTGGGAGATCATGGTCTCGTTTCAAAGGTCATTTCCTGCTCTTTCGACCTATGATGAGTGATTTAACAATTAACCAAATAGAAATGAAGGATTTGATTGGATAAAGATGTTGTCATTCTTCAACACCAGATGCCAAATTACCTCGCCCGGACTCGGTTGATATCGCGAAGCTGACTGGTTGAGAATGACCGGATGTCTGTCTGTATGTCGGTGTTCAGTACAGAGTGAACTCATCGGAAAGAAAATGGCTCTGTAGGAAAGTTTAGCGAGCCAATGGTTGGGTTTCCAATAGAAAAAATCGACCATAGAGGTCCATGTCCCCCGCTAGCAGCACCAGTTATGGTGGATTACATCCACCATAACTGGCGCTGCAGCTGCGGGGGCCATGGACCTCTATGGTCGATTTGTTTTGGTCGATGATATCTCATATCATTGATGAAGAGTATGATTTGAAAATGGAGATATCCACCTGCTTATAATCCAATATGGCGGACGGCGGCAATATTAGATTACGCACATTGCTGAAAAACAATCCCAACCGTCCTCTCACCAATGTCAAGGCACACCCCAAGTTTGAAGTTGATCGGTTAAATCGTTCACGAGTTATTCTCCGGACAAGAAAATCTAAGATCCAACTGCTTATAATGCAATATGGCTGACGGCGGCCATATTAGATTACGCACATTGCTGAAAAACAATCCCAACCGTCCTCTCACCAATGTCAAGACACACCCCAAGTTTGAAGTTGATCGGTTAAATCGTTCACGAGTTATTGTCCGGACAAGAAAATCTAAGATCGAACTGCTTATAATCCAAAATGGCTGACAGCGGCCATATTTGATTACGCACATTACTGAAAAACAATCCCAACCGTCCTCTCACCAATGTCAAGGCACACCCCAAGTTTGAAGTTGATCGGTTAAATCGTTCACGAGTTATTGTCCGGACAAGAAAATCTTACGGAATCACGGAATTACGGACACCGGTGTTTCTAAGTCCCCCCCCACCCCCCTACTAAGTAGCGGGGGATAATAAAGGTTTTTTTTCGGATTTCTATGTCGAATTAAAACCCACAGGGATGATGCACTGGTATTTTAGCACGATGGTCCGGTTGAAATGGGCGAATCATGATGAAATTTCTTTATGGAAACTATCACTAGGCTGGGGCATAGATGCACAGTAATGTTGCCAAAATCAAAGGTTATTTTTGGTTTATTTTCTTCTCTCGCCTGGTCTGGTTTTATTTTAGACACAAACGGAAAGATATTATGAAGGACAGGTTAATTAAAGTATGGGCTTTCTAAAAATATATATTTAGCAGGGTTTCCATCAAGCTACATGCAAATATATTGCTTCAAAAAAAGACGGTCCAAAACAAAATCCTCCTGCATGCATTTATCCGAACATACTGACAAACGAGACTATCAGCAAGTAGCAAAGGGTTAAAGCCTTACCTCGTAGGTACATTTTTCCCTATTGTTGAAGAGCATGAGTATACACATTTGGTAGGTGGAGACCTGGATGATGTGTTTACGAGGAACAGACTTGGACATACTGGCCGCCCCATTATCACCACTCTCCTCTTTCTTGGCACCGAAGAATGTAGCATTGAGATCAGCAGAGCCTAGCTGTGGCTGCAACGTTAGCTGTCTACCGCTGTGTTTGGCTAAATAAAATCTGCAAGGAAAAATTTGTGTGTGATAGTGTACATAGATTTCTTTAACTGTTCAAGTAGATGGCAAAATCATTGAAAAAAATCGATCACAGAGGTCCATGTCCCCCGCTAGCAGCACCAGTTATGGTGGATTACATCCACCATAACTGGCGCTGCTGCTGCGGGGACCATGGACCTCTATGGTCGATTTTTTTTGGTCGATGATATCTCATATCATTGATGAAGAGTATGATTTGAAAATGGAGATATCGCTGATGAGCTTAACATAATCTAATACAGCGGATGGCACCCTTATTGGATTATGCACATCCATAAAACATAATACCAACTGTCCTCTCACCAATGTCCATGCACTCCCCAAGTTTGAAGTAGATTGGTTGAATCGTTCTAGAGTTATTGTCCAGACAAGATCTAAATGCTGAAAATCTAAGATGACTGATGGTGGCCATCTTGTATTACACAGGTAATTGAAAAGCAATGACAACTGTCCTCTCATCGATGTCAAGCCAAACTGCAAGTTTGAAGTCGATCAGTTGAATTATTCAGTTGAGCTGTTGTCCAGACAATATGCAACTGCTTAAAATGCAACATAATCCAATATCGCTGGTAGATGGCAGCCAAATTGGATTATGCTCGTTCATGAAACACAATCCTAACCGGGATCTCACCAAGGTCAAGGGACTCCCCAAGTTTGAAGTAGATCAGTTGAATCGTACTCCAGCTATTGTCCGGACAAGATCAAACTGCTTAAAATCCAATGAAATCCAGTATGGCTGATGGTGGCCATATTGGATTAAGCACGTCCTTGAAAAACAATCCTAATCCTCCTCTCAACAATGTCAAGGCACTACCCAGGTATGAAGTAGATCGGTTGAATCGTTCTCGAGTTATTGTCCGGACAAGATCCAACTGCTTATAATCCAATATGGCTGACGGCGGCCATATTAGATTACGCACATTGCTGAAAAACAATCCCAACCGTCCTCTCACCAATGTCAAGGCACACCCCAAGTTTGAAGTTGATCGATTAAATCGTTCACGAGTTATTGTCCGGACAACAAAATCTAAGATCCAACTGCTTATAATCCAATATGGCTGACGGCGGCCATTTTAGATTACGCACATTGCTGAAAAACAATCCCAACCGTCCTCTCACCAATGTCAAGGCACACCCCAAGTTTGAAGTTGATCGGTTAAATCGTTCACGAGTTATTGTCTGGACAAGAAAATCTAAGATCGTAACTGCTTATAATCCAAAATGGCTGACGGCGGCCATATTGGATTACGCACATTGCTGAAAAACAATCCCAACCGTCCTCTCGCCAATGTCAAGGCACACCCCAAGTTTGAAGTTGATCGGTTAAATCGTTCACGAGTTATTGTCCGGACAAGAAAATCTTACGGAATTACGGAACTACCGGTGTTTCTAAGTTCCCCCCCTACTAAGTAGCGGGGGACAATAAATGGCTAATCCTGGTTATTTCAACATGGAATGATACCGAAGACTTTGTAAAAGTGAAAGTAGATGGTTGTTCTGCTGGAGGTAGGCACAAAAACACGCCGCCTATACTAATGAAACCCCTGCACCTACATGTATGCAAATCATGTTTGAGAATCAATTGTATTTGATTCTGAAAAGAAAGAAACAAATATTTGAAAACAATTGAAAACAATTAATAGTGGGTCTACATGAAAGCAGACTTGTGGGCCACAAGCTATTCTTGAAAATCTGGAGCAATCAGATATTTATTCCCACTGCAGTGTAAAAACAAGATTGCTCACATTTATATAATGGTAGTCATTCCCCAGATAAGTATCAGACTTCTTTGCCAAGTCATCATTACATTGTACAGCATAAATACTGACAATAAAGAGCCATGACTCTGGGGAAAATGAACATGCCTGACAGTGCACACCTAGATGATACTAAGCATATACTATGAACATTTCAAACTTTTTAATAAGGATGATACATCCTGGACAAGAAAATACACTAGCATACATCTTATTTATCGTTGATAGAGGGTCACTCTCAGCAAAATCACGGACAGGGGTAAAAAAAAACACCCTGCCAATGCACATTCACTTGCTATTAACTCATTCAGTACTGCAGCTTATCCTAGCTGTCAGCCCCAGATAGTTTTCTTGGCCTGAACCCCACTGCTTCCAGCTCAGGGCAATCAGTAAAGTTGAATAATTATCTCCAAAACAGAAGGCGTTCATGTGTTTTTGTCTGCATTTCAGATCCCAGATATTCTGAAACTTATTGCTTTATGTCCTTTTTAAATAATATATTTCAACAAAAACTATGTGTGTGTATTATTTTCCTCAAGAAATGCAGTTTTATTCCAAGTAAAATCAGTAAACTCACCAACATGTTCGTAATTTGCAAAATGATACTGGCAATGGCAATCGCCAGATGTTTCGATGAACAACAACAACCACGTAAAACAAAAAAAAAAGCACAAACCTACGCAATTTCCGAAGATTGTGAGCAGATGTTTCTTTGATTACAATGCCCAGAAATAACCGATGAATACTCATTTATTCGTGGACATTTGTCAGAATAAACGCAGCTTGAGATGAGAGACTTCGCTAAATTGCGAAGAGTTTGAGGGTTTTTTTCCGGTCATATATGAAGGCGTGTATCTCCGCTTTGGAGCGGTTGGTTTTCATGATCTAGGTCACGTTGGAAAGGGGATTCCCTCGGCTTTCCCAATCTCGTCATAGTTACAATGGACGGCTAATATTACGAAAGCTACGATTAGATTGTAAATATAATTCATCCGACGAATCTGTCGTATGCGCCAATGAACCACGTCGACACTTCAGCGCTTCGGTTGGTTGTTGTTAGGCAAGTGACTAAAACGAAGGCACGCGATTGATCAATTCGACCATTACAGTTCGTTTCAAGCATGGCGCGAGATGAAAATGGCCAATATTTACCGACACAAGTTTACGGAGTGGATCTGATGGATTTCATCTTGATGGAACGATTAGATGGTCTCTTGGACACATTATACTTCATCAATAGAGAGATTTGAACAGGATTACTGAGTGAATTTACATTCTGCAGCAACATTTACTGACACGGTAAAATTGTGAAAATTTTGTAGTTCCACATTTCCCTCATTATTTGTTCATTTCACTCTCGATCTTGTTTTATTTTTTTGTCAAAATGAAAACATTCTTTGATAATCCGAATGTTGAAGGTTTAGGCTTTTCAAAAATATATACATTTGGGCAAGTTTCACTCGAGGTGCTCGCGTAAAATGCTACATTGCAGACGGAGTGGGGTTTTATTTGACGGTGAAGCAACGATGTCGCCTTTTGGCGTCATTGGGGTTGGGGAGACTAAGAAATTACGCCAAAAGTCGTCAACGGGGTTGAGACAGGGAATTATTTTGTCGCCTTTTGGCATCATTGGTACCGAATGTGTTAAGCATCTCCCATGTTCATTCTGTAGTAATTGAGATGTGGACCAGGAAAAAGTATTGATGTTGAAGGTCGACAAGAACTCCTGGGAAAATCAGTGAAATGGGCAAAGATCCGACAGTGCATATGTACAATGTACTAATCATCTTCCATGTAAGTTCTGAAGTTGTTGATCAGATAGTAGTCGAGATATGGACCGGACAAACATACATAGATGTTGAAGATAGAGGGCCATATCTCGGGGGAAAATCAACGAGATGGCAAAACACAGTGCACATCTGCACGGTACTAAACATCTTCCATGTATGTTTCGCTAAATAATAACGGTCACACAGCCTTGACAACGTTATGCAGGCCTGGCCATATAAGGCGAGCGATCGCTAGTGCTCGCGCCCACACACGCCCAAGCCGTTTGAGGTGACAGATTTATCACTAGTCCAAAAGTTCAAATTTTCGTTGAGGATGGCCAATTCGGCCACTCAAAAATGTATCACTTTCAATACCAAGCAGGAAGTGTGATATTGGGTCATGCGCATAGCTGTCTTCTCGCGATATTCTATGGGACTTCAGCCATTGCTAGGACTACAGGACTTCGAGGCGCCACGTTGGCAGGAGGACAGGCGAAGATGTTTCCGCATCGTCTATTAATTTTATTCGCCATGGCTGCATCTATCGAACATGTCAAAGCTAAGGGAGGCAAAGTCGAACTGAAGACTTTCTTAAACTTGGGACGTAACCAAAGTCGGAAAACAGTACATGACACAAAACAACAGCATTTGTTCATTTATTAGGTGAAAATTCATTTGCTCTCCCAACTGCCTTTAGGCGAGCTATTTTGAGGTGAGCGATTTGCTCGCCCCAAGGGATCCATGAGACTGTTTCATCAAATTTTCCTCACGACCAGGCCGGCTATGCACGACTATAGCATACATTGACATCATCGGTAATGGGCCATAACACCTACATGTAGGAACAAGAGCCCTAGGTGCTTCAATATACGCCCATATATCGGAAATTACATTTGTCCAAATTTCAAGGTTGTTTAATAGCCTTGATTCCAATTGTTAACTAGCAATCCAGAGAAAGGTCTACAATTTTGTGCGTCTGAGAATGTAACATATATCACATCTTGGTAACTAGTTGATCTTGAAGCAAGAGCCGAGAGTTCACGTATCCCACACTGAAATCGACAATAGTCAAACATAAGAAAATAGTAGATTTCCTGCAAATGGATTCCTTTCAGGCGAGATAATTTTTCATGAAAGAAGAAGGAAGTGAAAACCTTTGTTCCTGAGTAAATAAATAGGTATGAAGTTCATAAAGGACCCCTCTCTCCATTAAATTAGTAAATGTATGGTTTCTATTTCACAACAGTTTAACTAAATGTAGCTGTTTCAAACATGGGAGACAACTCCCCAGGACAAATGCCATATACATGTAGGGGAGAGAACTCTGAATATTCCAACCTAACACATATAGTCAGCTAAACTTGATTCAGTTTTGGGGGACTGTGACCTTGACCTTTGACAAATTGATCTCAAAATGTATGGCTCCTCTTTGCCATGCGAGTAAGGTATACACCAAGTTTGCTACCAATCCATACCTTGAAACTAGAGATATCGCATGGACAACAAATGTTAATGAATGAATAGACAGAACACACTGTTCATCGCATTACACGACCTCGTCTTCGACAGGCATAAGAAAATGTGACTTAATGATTTCTTGATTTTGGGGTCCCAGTGACCTTGACCTTTGACCCACATTTTGGTATGTAAACACATCGTGTCCCTCTAATGTATCTACTAGCAGAAAATTTATTTTTAATGATTTCCTGATGGGGTCACAGTGACCTTGATATTTGACCTTGACCTAAATTTTGGTACACGACACATCATCTCCCTGTAATTTCTCAATGGACGCAAAAAATCTTGATTTTTATAAATTTCACGCTTTTGGGGTCAGTGACCTTGACCTTTGACCTTGACCTACATTTTGGTATGTCCCCCTAATGTATCTACTGAAACAAAAAGTTATTTTTAATAATTTTCTGATTTTGGGGTCAGTGACCTTTGACCTTGACCTAATTTTTAGTGTGCGACACTTCATTTCCCCCTATTAAATCCACTCTCAAAAAATTAGTAATTTATAATGATTTCCTGATTTTCAGGTCACACTTACCTTTGACCTTGATTCTGGGGTCACAGTGACCTGACTATTGACCTGGATCTAAATTTTGGTACATGACAAAACAACTCCCCGTAAATTCTCAATGGACTCAAAAAATCCAGGTTTTTAACAATTTCACAATTTTGGGGTCCGTGACCTTGACCGTTGACCTACATTTTGGTAGGTGACACACATCATGTTCCCCTAATGTATATACGGACATCAAAAAAAATGTTATTTTTAATAATTTCCTGATTTTGGAGTCACAGTGACCTTTGACCTTCGACCTTGACCTAATTTTTAGTATGCGACACTTCATTTCCCCCTATTAAATCCACTCTCAAAAAATTAGTAATTTATAATGATTTCCTGATTTTCAGGTCACACTTACCTTTGACCTTGATTCTGGGGTCACAGTGACCTTGACTATTGACCTGGATCTAAATTTTGGTACATGACAAAACAACTCCCCGTAAATTCTCAATGGACTCAAAAAATCCAGATTTTTAACAATTTCACAATTTTGGGGTCCGTGACCTTGACCTTTGACCTTACCTACATTTTGGTAGGTGGCACATCATGTTCCCCTAATGTATATACGGACACAAAAAAAATGTTATTTTCAATAATTTTCTGATTTTGGGGTCACAGTGACCTTTGACCTTCGACCTTGACCTATTTTTTGGTATGCGATACTTCATTTCCTCCTATTGAATCCACTCACAAAAAATTAGTATTTTTTTATGATTTCCTGATTTTCTGGCCACACTGACCTTTGACCTCTGACCTACATTTGGTATGCAACACATCGTTCCCCCCTAGGGCATCCACTCACCAAAAATTAGAACTGTAGATAGAAAACTGTCAAGAATCAATGATTTCCTGATTTTAGGCAACAGTGACCTTTGACCTCTGACCTCGACCTCAACTTTTGGTACGCGACACATCGTCTTCACCTAGCGTATCCACTCACAAAAAATTGCAACTGTGGATAGAAAACGTTCACAGATATAGACCGGACATGAACACTTCAGTTATTTCCTGTTTTTAGGCCATTGACCTTTGACCTCTGACCTCGACCTTCATTTTGGTACGCGACACATCATCTCCCCGTTGGAACTGTAGATAGGAAACTGTCCCAGATATAGACCGAACACGAGAACCGGACAGACGGACGGACGGAAACCGCCATCACATAATACGTCCGACTTCTGGCGGGCGTATAAAAAGGAGAGGACAAGTATGGCTTTGTCAGTTCAGACAAACCAAATCTCAGCAAAGTCCAGAAAAATGATTATGTGAAAGTGTCAGTGGTTGTTATAAGCAATTGACATGATTGACAAGAACATACCTCCTAAATGTTTCAAAGGCCATCCTAGGCGCTTGAGGAATACTGCATTGTGGTGTGGCCGATTGAGTCGGCCAAAATCCAGTGGTCAAAACTCGGACAAATAAATCTACTCCATGTAGGCTAGTCTGTAACAGAAAGGATGGAAGCAGGCATGATTTTATCCCACAAAAGATGCACTCACTCGACTCATTACTCGTATGTTTATAGAAAGCAAGTTAGGACTTACTGGAAAAAAGTACAAATGGGAGAGATTTCTGGGTTCTGTGGTATATGTGTGGTGGGTGTATTACATTCATTTAACATTAGGGAGATAGGATAAATGGTAAATGGGTGGTTGGGTTTGAGAGAAAGTAGTTTTCCTCCCGCCCCATGTACCCTTTTCTGGAACAGCCCTTATTTCAACTAACAAAATTAATCCATCCAAAAGTCCAATTAATAGCATGAAAATTGGTTGGAAATATATACCAAATGTTCTGATGAACGAGCGTACTACAAATTTTCAACTTGAACCCCTGAATCACAGAACAAAGAGGATAAAAATACCTAACACATTTCAAAATTCACTCACTTCAGACTGTTGTACGTGATTCTTGAACTCATCCATGGTTGTATTTGACACAGTCATGTCTTTGAACATACCCTCTAATTTGGAGGTGAACTGACAACCACATTCGGTCTGAAATATAGAATGGACAGTGAGTATGTAATAAGAGTCACTAGCTAAGCACGAGTGGGTGAGTGAATATGATTTAACGTCGCTTTCAACTAAATTTCAGTCATATCACGACGTTGGATCCTATTCCTTTTCACACCTGGGAACCACACGGGTGGGGTCCTATTCCTTTTCACACCCGGGAACCCCACAGGTGCCTCAGTTAGTCGCCTCTTACGACAAACTCTCTGAGGAGCTGAGGCTTATTCTTACCATGACCTGCGGTGTGCACAACGACATGCCAGGTCAATCCCCGGAAGCCCCACGAGGCTAGCTAAGCAGGAATTCCCCTACAGCTCAGTTGGTACCTTAGGCCTTCTATTCATAAGTGACAGGTTGACTTACCTGTCAATTACATAGGTTTCATGACAAACCCCTGGATTACCATCGGTAATCACTGGATCACAACTGAATTACCACTAGGGAATGTATGGATGATCAGTGGATTCTTTTCTGGGATTAGCTAGCAGGAATTTCTCTTTAGCTCACTTGGTAAAGCGCTGGATTCTTAAGTGAGAGGTAGTGTGTTTGTATCCCAATCAGGTTTACCCCAGTCCTTTACATATATACTGTGCACTGTTTCCGCACATACATCAAGAATGAGCACTTTAAAACTATTTAAGATTTTGTCAAATATTTCACCCCAGTTGGTGAGCATGACAGGACAACTAACTCGGTCAGACATCTGGACATGCACAATTGTCCTGAAACCTGATGATGTAGGCTCCAATCCCACTTCTATCCCTTGATGCATTGCAGGCCCCCAGCATGGCTGGTGGGGATCTTTATACAATTCAATTAGCCTGTCACCTCCCTCATGTAACATGACATCAACTTAATTGCCAGCGCGAGGTCCTTGGACTGGCACAGTCGGTATATCGGGTTACATATAGGAATTTACACCTTGCAGCACATGTACTTTGCATTGACAATAACAATTTAATTGGTTTCGGGTTACATAAGCAATGTTAGATTTCTGGATAAGTGTTCATGTGTCATGCAGATGAATGAATACACAATTCATCACGTGATTGAGAGCGATATAATACATCATCAGGGTTTGGGACCATTATTATCCCCATACCTTCAACTTTGAGATCATGTTCTTCTCGGAGTCATCCGATACACTCTTATTGAGCAAAAGTCGTTTGGCCAAGTGCTGTTTGTAGTATCGTTCAAATACGTCCTTGTCTTGGAGAAAGCGAAACAGCACCATGCTCTTATCCAAGACATTTTCTATTTCTTGTTCTGTCATCTGCAAGAAAAAAAGAACCAACAGTGCATGTGAATCCTATACACTGCAGACGAGGCCAGAGGAAATTTTCTCCAACTCTAACAGGTGTGACGAAATAATTACCATGCTAACGCATTCGGGTTGCCATAACTGTTCTTGTGAGAAGAAGAAACATGTTAATATAGCCCATTTGGGTCTCCTTAAATCAAGTTTGTATAACCACTAGGCAACTTGGCCATATGCCATAAGATTACATCCCGTCAACAGTTGAGTGAGTGAGTTAGATATTACATCACTTTCAACAACTTTTCAGTAATATCAAGGCAGTGTGTTGACATGCGACAGATCTGTCCCAATGCCACCTTTTTGCAACCTCACAGAAGTACCATGCTGTAGGAAACACGTCACTTCACCCAGTGACCTTAATCTGGACACCAGGCTAACCTGATGGGGTGCGTACTTCTATACTCAAATCAGTTTCCAACATAATAGGTCTCCCATTATGTCATATTGTAAATTTGTCTTTCAAATCTGGTGTAGTACCCGATCCTTTAAAGGTAGCTAAAGTGACGCCGTTGTTTAAAAATGGGGAGAAATATTTATTTGAAAATTACAGACCTATATCAGTTTTGCCTTGTTTCAGTAAAATAGTCGAAAAATTTGTAATAAGTAAGATGTTAGATTTATTAGAAAATCACAATATAATTTGCTCCAATCAATATGGTTTTCGGAGGAATCATTCAACATTTTTAGCTGTATTATCCCTCCACGACAAATTGGTAGCGGCAAGAGAGGCCAAAAAATATTCAATAACTACATTTCTGGATCTATCAAAAGCGTTCGACACGGTGGACCATGATATCCTCCTGCATAAATTAGCTCATTATGGGTTTCGGGGGAATTCTAATGACTGGTTTCGAAGTTATTTGTCATCTCGCACTCAGTGCACACAATATAATGATACCTTGTCAGCCTACAAACCAATATCATGTGGTGTACCACAGGGTTCTATTTTAGGTCCTATTCTTTTTCTGATTTATATAAACGACTTGTCCTCAGTAAGCAGCATCGTTGAACTAATTCTTTTTGCAGATGATACCTCGGTAATTTTCGCTGATGACGATCCGAAACTATTGTTTGAGATTATGACGTTGGAACTTAATAAACTATCCGACTGGTTTTCATGCAACAGATTATCTTTGAATATTAAAAAGACTAAATTTATGATAAGAAGTCCGTCTAAGAAATGCAAAATGCCAAAGCATAATGATTTATCTATTTCCGGAATCTCTATCGAAGAAGTAGACCAATTCAAATTTCTTGGAGTAATTTTTAACAATAAATTAAACTGGCTCTCGCATATTGAGGATATAAGGAACAAGGTTAGCAGGAATATAGGGGTAATTCGTCATATTAAGGATAATTTGAATAGAAAAACTCTTTTCATTCTATACTACTCACTTATATATCCATACTTATCATATTGCAATATCGTTTGGGGAAATACTTATCCTACCCATCTTCAACCGTTGCTGCTGTTACAAAAAAAAGGCTATACGCTTAATCACATTTTCGTCAAAATATGACAATACCGCTCCATTATTCCAAAAATTACAAATATTGTCCATGAAACAAATGAACGACTACCAGGTGTTAATTTTTGTTGACAAATTTTTCAATCACACAGACCTAATTCCAAACACTTTTAGATCATATTTTTCAAAATTATCTTCTGTCCACAGGTACCCAACTAGACAGGCTAAATTAAATTTATATCGCGATTTTTACTATTCTGACTTATCTTTTTATAGTACTAAAATAAAGGGTCCTAAAATATGGAACAATTTACCCTCGGAGTTAAAATCTCACGTTTCGCTCTCACTATTCAAATCAAGGATAAAATCGTATTTATTAATGGAACATAATTAGACATCTATTTTGTTTGCCGTCTGTGGAGGTTGGAAATTCAATTTGCAATTTTGTTTTATACAAAATTGAATTTTCTCACTATAATTGAATTTACCGCATATTATCATCCTTGTAAATATAATTATTATTTTGGGATATTGTTATTCATGGTGAAATAAAAATCAAATCAAATCAAATCAACCCGTCCTTGATCCTCTTAATGCTGAGTACCTGGAGAGACAGCAACAAGTTCTATGTTTTTCTCAGTTATAACTAGGCCCAGGATTGATCGGAGGACCTCTTGTTTGTGAGGCAGATGATCTAACCACTACATCATCTCCATGTTTCACACGGTTGGAAATTAGTGGTAACCCGTTGTTCAAGTGCCAGCAGGTTACCCCACCCAGAAAACACCAACCTGTGAATTAGCTGTCCGGTTTATACCACTTCAAATTTCACAGTAACCTGTAAATTGGTTGCCATGCTCGATCCTTATTTCCAGCCCTGCAACTACAACTACCCTAAGGTTATATGTTTCCATCATTCCCAGGGAAATACTATGTTTCACAGCTGTGAAGAGTCATTCAGATTACTTACCCCCTTGACACCTTTCTTCAGCTTGTCGTCGATGAACAGTGAGAGGTATTCTGGTGATTTAGTGTTGAGGTTCACGAAATACTCAAAGTCACTGGAGATCATCTGTTTGAACTGTTTATCGTCACTGAATGACTCGTGCAGGAAATGGTCAAACCGGTCTTTTAAGTCCAGAAGATTCTGTACAAGGAATTATACATTTTTGGCATGTAAATGAGGAATAATGTTAAAGGTAAACCATTAACATGATACATGACATAAAGAAATACAAAATCCACCATTTTGATAAGTTCCGGAAGTTAACACATGGTAAGGTCAACAAGTCTGATAGGACCCTATCATATATATAGTTATCAAGATCTTGTCAATAGTTATCAAGATTGTTCTTGTCAACTATTCGATGGAGGAATGCATGCGAAAATATAGGTAAATACATATAATTGCTGTATTCGCCACTATCGGCTATGTTTATAGGTTTCTGTTAAGGGATAAAACAAGCTCCATGGGGTTTTGATCCTGTCAATGATTATATTATTATTATTCTCGAATAAAATATGTTATATTGTCCTTTTGTTTCCTCACTGACTTGTAAATTTTATTCTATTGGCATGATTGGTGAAATAAATGAATTGAATTGAATTAAATCCTTTGTGGTGACAGTCTAATACAATCTCCAAGTTCACACAATTTTCATCATCCAAGATGGTCACCATCCCTATCATATTTAAAACTACATGGTTCCATTAATGGGTCAGTCCACTGTTGTGTTAAATGTAATACCTGTATGTATGTGATAGCATTCTTGCCGTCGTCCCCTTCCTCCGTGACCAGAGCTTTGCCTTGCTCCCGTAGATAAGCACTGATACAGTCACACATGGTCTTCAGGCCCTCTGGTACTCGGATAAATAGTTTGTACATACAAGCCAGATCTACAAAGATACAGTAAAACAGTCCATACCAGGTCATGTATTTTGATGGGACTGATCTGTACAGGTCCCCTGATAGGCCCTGTGGAGTTCTCTGGATTTGCTTCTAAAATGGAATCAACCATTGTAAGACTAAAACAGTCTCGTGATCATAATCTGGTATATCAATGAAAACCCGAGGGGTTCAAGTCCCCCGACGTTGAAACAATTGATATGACTTGGAACTTTCAGTACCCAGCATGCAGAGCAATCCCAAGTGAGATCCAATGGCAAGGTACCCACAATTACCGAATTTGTCCTAATCCGGCCAGGATTTCAGAAGATATTGTATGAAAAAAATTTAACTTGGCCCGTAGGTGGCGCCAACTATAGGCAGATTGGCGTAAAAAACAATCCCAAGCAAGATCTCGAGGTGAGGTACACACATACCAAATTTGAGAAGAAACCGTTCAGTTTCCAAAAGTTATTGTCCGGAAACGAAACTTTAACTCCCAGGTGGCGCCACCTATAGGCGAAGTAGCATCAAAAACAAACACAAGCGAGATCTTGAGGTGAGGTGCCCACATACCAAATTTTAAAAGAATCCAATTCATTTTTTCTAAAGTTATTGTCTGGAAACGAAACTTTAACTTTGGCCCCCAAGTGGCGCCACCTAAACATGCTAAAGGCGGATCGGTGCAAAACACAATCCCAAGCGAGATCTTGAAGCGAGGTACCCATACACCAAATTTGAAAAGAATCCGTTCAGTTTTTCAAAGTTATTGTCCGGAAACGAAATTTCAACTTTGCTCCCAGGTGGCGAAACCTATAAGCCTTGCTCCCAGGTGGCGAAACCTATAAGCCTATCGGCACGAAAAACAATCCCAAGTGAGATCTTTAGGCAAGGTACCCACACCAAATTTGAAAAGAATCCTTTCAGGTTTTCTAAAGTTATTGTCTGGAAACAAAATTTTAACTTTGCCCCCAGGTGGCCGCCACCTATAGGTGGATCGGTGCAAAAAACAATCCCAAGCAAGATCTTGAGGCGAGGTACCCACACACTAAATTTGAAAAGAATCCGTTCAGTTTTTCGAAAGTTATTGTCCGGAAACGAAATTTTAACTTTGCCCCCAGGTGGTGCCACCAATAGGCGGATCGGTGTGAAAAACAATCACAAGTGAGATCTTGAGGCGGGGTACCCACAAACCAAATTTGAAAAGGATCAGTTTTTCAGAAGTTATTGTCCGGAAACAAAGTTGGACGGACGCACAGACAGACGGACCCAATACTATAGTCCCCCTTTAGCCCTTCAGGCGTAACTTGGGGGACCATCAGCCTGATGTAACTTCAGAACACAGCGACTGCATACTCATGTCCATCAAATTGAGAATTCCAACAACAAGAGCCCAAGGGGCTTCAATATACGCCCGTATATCTGGAATTACATTGGTTCAAATTTCAATGTTGTTTAATAGCCTTGATTCCAATTGATCTAGCAATCCAGAGAAAGGTCTACAATTTTTTGCTTATGAGAATGTAACATATATCACATCTTATATTGAATGATAAACTAAAATGAGCTTAACTCTTGGTAACTAGTTGACCTTGAAGCAAGAGCTGAGAGCTCACATATCCCAAACTGAAATCGACAATAGTCAAACACAAGAAAATAGTAGTTTTCCCGCAAATGGATTCCTTTCAGATGAGAGAATTTTTCATGAAGGAAGAAGAAAGTGATGAAGTAAACCTTTGTTCTTGAGTTGATAAACAGGTGTGAAGTTCATAAAGGATTCCTCTCCCCGTTAAATTAGTAAATGTATGGTTTTTATTTCACAACAGTTTAACTAAATGAAGCGTTTCAAACATGGGAGACAACTCCACAGGGCAATACCATATAAATGCAGGAGAAAGAACTTCGAATATTCCAACAATATTCCAACACATTTAGTCAGCTAAGCTTGATTCAGTTTTGGGGGACTGCAACCTAGACCTTTGACAAATTGATGTCGTATGTATGGCTCCACTTTGCCATGCGAGTAAGGTATACTCAAAGTTTGGTACCAATCCATACCTTGAAACCAGAGCTATCGCATGGACAACAAATGTTAATGGATGAATGGACAGAACGCAACATCGCATTACACGACCTCGTCTTCAACAGGCATATGAAAATGTGACTTTTAATGATAATGATTTCTTGATTTTGGGGTCACAGTGACCTTGATCCTTTGACCTTGACCTCAATTTTGGTACACAACACATCGTCTTCTCTCAATCTATCAATGCACACAAAAAATCATGATTTTTAATGACTTCCTGATTTTGGGGTCACAGTGACCTTGACCTTTGACCTTGGCCTAAATTTTGGTACATGACAAACCGTCTCCCCTCAAATTCTCAATGGACACAAAAAATCATGATTTTTAACAATTTCACGATTTTGGGGTCACAGTGACCTTGACCTTTACCTACATTTTGGTATGTGACACATGGTGTTCCCCTAATATATCTACTGACACAAAAAATGTTATTTTTCATAATTTCCTAATTTTGGGGTCAGTGACCTTTGACCTTGACCTAATTTCTGGTATGCATCACTTCATTTTCGCCTATTGAATCCACTCACAAAAAATTAGAAATTTTTAACGATTTCCTGATTTTTCGATCACACTGACCTTTGACCTCTGACCTTGACCTACACTTAATATGCAACACATCGTCCCTCCCCTAGGGCATCCACTCACCAAAAATTAGAACTGTAGATAGAAAACTGTCAACGATCAATGATTTCCTGATTTTTTGCAACAGTGACCTTTGACCTCTGACCTCGACCTCAATTTTGGTACGCGACACATCGTCTCCACCTGGCGTATCCACTCACAAAAAATTGCAACTGTGGATAGAAAACGTTCACAGATATAGACCGGACACGAACACTTCAGTGATTTTTTTCCTGTTTTTTAGGCCCGTGACCTTTGACCTGTGACCTCGACCTTCATTTTGGCACGCGACACATCGTCTCCCCGTAGGGTGTCCACTCACCAAAAACTGGAGCTGTGGATAGGAAACTGTTCCAGATATAGACCGGACACGAGAACCGGACAGACGGACGGAAACCGCCATCACATAATACGTCCGCCTTTTGGGCGGGCGTATAATAATCTGTTGACATTGTAAATGAAAGCTCGTGTGAAACACGGGAGAAGAGCATTTCCCCGAATACATGTGCAACACATAAATTGGAACTCACAGGGTTTAGATCTCCCTAAAATGGGCACATCCTCTATTAGGTGTGGCAATTTTTTTAAGAATGGGACAGAGGGTGGGGCATATACCCGTGGAGGATGAGCAATCGGGAATCATCCCTGGTAGTAGCGCCTCTGAGAAGGGATTTCTTTACTAATGGGCGAAACCCAGTGTGAGGCAGTACAAAACTTAGTTTTGTGTTTCACGGACCCGCCAACATTGAAAGATGGTGCCACGGCACTATAGCTCATCTGGCTGTAACTGAAGAAAGTAGCTGTTAGAAATTTTTACTAAATAACTGCAATAGATGAGTTTCTAACTTGTGTTGCCCCCCCTGAACACAAAATGAACCATGCAGTAATTTCCTGAGATTTCATGATAACATGGGAAATTCAGGATGCGGCCATATTTGATTTTCGAAATGGACCAAAAAGGTATCTTGCACAACTGGACCACAAGGGGAACCTGTGTACCCAATTTGACAAAGATCCATGCAGAATTCACGATAACAAAATTTCATGAGGAAATTCAAGATGGCCGCCTGGTGGCCATATTGGATTTTCGGAACGGACCAGAAAAGGTATCTTGCACAACTAGACCCCTATGTATCAAATTTGAGAAAGATCAATGCAGTAGTTCCTGGGAAATCGTGATAAAGTTTTATGGGGAAATCCAAGATGGCCGCCTGGTGGCCATATTGGATTTTCGAATCGGATCACAAAAGGTATCTTGCACAACTAGACCCCAAGGGGAACCTGTGTACAAATCTGAGAAAGATCCATGCAGTACTTCCTGAGAAATCGTGATAACAATATTTCATGGGAAAATCCAAGATGGCCGCCTGGTGGCCATACTGGATTTTTGAATCAGACAGAAAA
The DNA here is from genome assembly GCA_036873755.1 of Hanleya hanleyi. Classification (NCBI taxonomy): domain Eukaryota; kingdom Metazoa; phylum Mollusca; class Polyplacophora; order Lepidopleurida; family Hanleyidae; genus Hanleya; species Hanleya hanleyi. Next base: position 64,884 of record JAVTVY010025557.1, read on the forward strand.
AGGTATCTTGTACAACTAGACTCCAAGGGGAACCTGTGTACCAAATCCGAAATTTGAGAAAGATCCATGCAGTACTTCCTTATAAATAACAATGTTTCATGAGGAAATTCAAGATGGCCGCCTGGTGGCCATAGTGGATTTTTGAATCTGACCGCAAAAGGTATCTTGCACTACTAGACCCCAAGGGGAACCTGTGTACCAAATCTGAGAAAGATCTATGGAGTAGTTCCTGAGAAATCGCGATAACCAAGTTTCATGGGGAAATCCAAGATGGCCGCCTGGTGGCCATATTGGATATTCAACTTGGACTAAAGTACACATGTTGAACAACTAGGCCCAAAGGGGAACCGGTGTACCAAATTTGAGAAAGATCCATGAAGTAGTTACCGAAAAATAATGACAAGATTTCACTGGCAAATTCAAGATGGCCGCCATGGCAGCCATATTTAAAATCATATCGACATGGCATGAACAGATTCTGGTGTACTCATTGGGGGGAACATGCATGCCAAGTTTCAGCTTAATCAGCCAAGCGGTTTCAGAGAAGAAGATGTTTACGCACGACGCACGACTGACGACGGACGAAGGACAATCAAGCCATGACATTAGCCCATCGGGCCTAGGGCCCAGATGAGCTAAAAAGTGAATATCAGAATAAAAATAAAATTTCACCTTTTATTTCTCTACGAAAGTTGGAACATTAAGATTTCAACCTTTTTTTTCATTCCTGATTATATGAAATAAGCTGTTGTATTCTATCTGAAACAATGCCGGCAAATAAAAATGACAGATAACTGGAAGTCAGCGAACTTGTTGTAAAATGCTGCTAATAGTGAGTGGATAGAATTTAACGTCGCTTTCAACCATATTTCAACTACATCGCGACGAACCAACTAAGCACCACCCAGCCAAGGTCGCTTACATGGTGCAATAAAGACAAGTGATATCCCAGTGCTAAACATCACATTATGAAAGTCCTGTTCTTCTCAGCAAAATGCATTGATGAAATGCTGCTAATAGTAATAGGCAACAACGACATTCAACATAAATCGAGAACCTTCACTGGCTGTGTGATCTATCACTGTGTCAGTGACGTGGTGTTTCAGAGCTTGGAAATGGTTGGTGTTTCACCAGTTCAGCCGATATGTCATGGTTTAATTTACTGTTGAAGCAGGAGGCTGTTGCAACACATGCGAACAACCACAATGTTGATGATAAGACTGTTAGATTTTAAATGTTTGTTGACAGCTAAAAGTATGTGACTTAACATACAGTTTTTGAAGTCAAGACATATTCATGCACTCCAGGTTCATCATCAGCTGCATATGTGGTATTAATTTAGAAAGCCAGGCTATATTTCATGTTATATCATAATCTAAAGTATATAACCTTGAAAAAATAGGTTTAGTCAACTGGGATAGGCTTCTAGTCAGTCACCAATTGCACACATATTATGAATTTGGAGAGCCTGTCTTAACTTCTTTAACATGAGGCACCAGAGGTGCTACAACTCCTCAGCCCCTTAAGAGTCTAGACCAATATGTGTTTATGAGTGTAGAAGTTTGGATAAATAGCAGTGAGTTATGGCATGTGAAAAGCAAACCCAAGCCACAACTCAGACAGATGAATGGATGGATACACTGACACACGGACGGACACACGGACGGACAGACAGTCGGAATCCAGTATACCCTCAACTATGTACAGGGGTATTACATGAGATTGATCTAATCAAAACCCCTCAGCTTTCCCCAAGTGATTGTGACCCATGTGTATTGTGAATTGGGGAAGAGATAGTTCAATGTGGGATGATCAAGATATACCGGTAGTACATTCAGGCATATAGGACAGAAATAGAAATTAATATATCAGTAAAGGGGCATAACTCTGTAAAGTATGGGCCGAGGGGAGCCACTTTCGATAGGCGTCGGACTTAGCACTACTGTTAAATAAGAACCGAGATGAATAAGCTGTACCAAACACAGATCTGCAGATATAACTTGTACATTCAACTACAGATAACAAAATCGGAGATTATTACATCTGAAAGGGGCATAACTCCATAAGCCGAGGCGAGTAATCCTTTGTTGGCTTGTAGAATACAACAATATAAATAAGTTTCCAAAATATAGTAGCTATACCGAACACAGTTCTGCAGATAAAGTTGGTTACATTCATGCATATAGGACAGAAATAGAAATTAAAATCGACCGTAGAGGTCCATGTCCCCCGCTAGCAGCACCAGTTATGGTGGATTACATCCACCATAACTGGCGCTGCTGCTGCGGGGGCCATGGATCTCTATGGTCGATTTTTTTTTGGTCGATGATATCTCATATCATTGATGAAGAGTATGATTTGAACATGGAGATATCGCGGATGAGCTTAACATAATCTAATACAGCGGATGGCACCCATATTGAATTATGCACATCCATAAAACATACTACATGACAACTGTCCTCTCACCAATGTCCATGCACTCCCCAAGTTTGAAGTCGATCAGTAGACTTATTCTAGAGTTGTTGTCCAGACAAAATGCAACTGCTTAAAATGCAACATAATCCAATATCGCTGGTAGATGGCAGCCAAATTGGTTTATGCTCGTTCTTGAAACACAATCCTAACCGGGATCTCACCAAGGTCAAGGGACTCCCCAAGTTTGAAGTACATGTAGATCAGTTGAATCGTACTCCAGCTATTGTCCGGACAAGATCAAACTGCTTAAAATCCAATGAAATCCAGTATGGCTGATGGTGGCCATATTGGATTAAGCACGTCCTTGAAAAACAATCCTAATCATCCTCTCAACAATGTCAAGGCACTCCCCAAGGTATGAAGTAGATCGGTTGAATCGTTCTCGAGTTATTGTCCGGACAAGATCCAACTGCTTATAATCCAATATGGCTGACGGCGGTCATATTCGATTAGACACATTGCTAAAAAACAATCCCAACCGTCCTCTCACCAATGTCAAGGCACACCCCAAAATTGAAGTTGATCGATTAAATCGTTCACGAGTTATTGTCCGGACAAGAAAATCTAAGATCCAACTGCTTAAAATCCAATATGGCTGACGGCGGCCATATTGGATTATGCACATCGCTGAAAAAAAATCTCAACCGTCCTTTCACCGATGTCAAGGCACTCCCCAAGTTTGAAGTAGATCAGTTGAATCGTACTCCAGTTATTGTCCAGACAAGATCAAACTGTTTAAAATCCAATGAAATCCAGTATGGCTGATGGTGGCCATATTGGATTAAGCACGTCCTTGAAAAACAATCCTAATCCTCCTCTCAACAATGTCAAGGCACTCACCACATATGAAGCAGATCGGTTCAATCGTTCTCTAGTTATTGTCCGGACAAGATCCAACTGCTTATAATCCAATATGGCTGATGGCGGCCATATTAGATTACGCACATTGCTGAAAAACAATCCCAACCGTCCTCTCACCAATGTCAAGGCACACCCCAAGTTTGAAGTTGATCCTTTGAATCGTTCACGAGTTATTGTCCGGACAAGAAATCTAAGATCCAACTGCTTATAATCCAATATGGCTGACGGCGGCCATATTGGATTATGCACATTGCTGAAAAACAATCCCAACCGTCATCTCACCGATGTCAAGGCACTCCCCAAGTTTGAAGTAGGTCAATTGAATCGTACTCCAGTTATTGTCCGGACAAGATCCAACTGCTTATAATCCAATATGGCTGCCGGCGGCCATATTAGATTACACACATTGCTGAAAAAAATCCCAACCGTCCTCTCACCAATGTCAAGGCACACCCCAAGTGTGAAGTTGATCGGTTAAATCATTCACGAGTTATTGTCCGGACAAGAAAATCTAAGATCCAATTGCTTATAATCCAATATGGCTGACGGCGGCCATATTGGATTATGTACATTGCTGAAAAACAATCCCAGCCGTCCCCTCACCGATGTCAAGGCACTCCCCAAGTTTGAAGCAGATCAGTTGAATCGTACTCCAGTTATTGTCCGGACAAGATCCAACTGCTTATAATCCAATATGGCTGACGGCGGCCATATTAGATTACGCACATTTCTGGAAAACAATCCCAACCGTCCTCTCGCCAATGTCAAGGCACACCCCAAGTTTGAAGTTGATCGTTTAAATCGTTCACGAGTTATTGTCCGGACAAGAAAATCTAAGATCCAACTGCTTATAATCCAATATGGCTGACGGCGGCCATATTGGATTATGTACATTGCTAAAAAAACAATCCCAACCGTCCTCTCGCCAATGTCAAGGCACACCCCAAGTTTGAAGTTGATCGGTTAAATCGTTCACGAGTTATTGTCCGGACAAGAAAAGCTTACGGAATTACGGACACCGGTGTTGCTACTAATTAGCGGGGGACAAATATATCTGTAAAGGGGCAGAACTCTGTAAAATATGGGCCGAGAGAAGCCACTTTCAATAGGAATCTGACTTAGCACTAGATAAATAAGTGTTGAAAATTTGGTGGTTGTATCTCAAGCGGTTTTGCCTAAAATGTGTTAACGGACTGACGGACGGACGTACATGTCGGACGGACGTACATGGCAATGACAATACCCCGAGGCCAAAATGGCCGAGGGGTAAAAAGTGACCAGATATCCACATATCTACAGGGGGGGGGGAGGGGAAACATGTACAGTTGTGATCTTATTGCCCTGGCCTGAAACTAGGTGTCGGACGGGTCTTTTGTCCATTTGTCCTCTGTTTATCTGTTGCCCCATATCCTGTCAAGCAGTTGATGTTAATCATCATCCGAACGCATGGCACGATCATACGTAGAAACTTCTGCTCGTAGCCATGCGGTAACGGGTGCTATCTGAGTGTAATAGGGCGTTTCCCAAATGGTCACATCCGACTGGTCCCGTTACATCCGACATCGGTGCAATCACATTCATACAACGAAGACACACCTCCAGAAAGCGATCGATTGAAATGATCCCATGGTGGGCCTCGAAGTGCCCCCATCACAAAATAAACATGTGGCTGTCGCCATCGGGACCCCTCGGGCCGGGCCCAGAGCAATTGTGGAAATAATGTTTCTGACGCCAACAACTCACATATTTGGGGTGGGCATAATTTTACCTGTATGATATAGATCGTAGACAGACAAAACAATATAGCAATAGAGCAGTGATTACCTATAGTAGATGTAGTCGAACGATTACTGTCTATTCACAGCAATCCACACAGGTTTGTGTGAACTCCTGAAAAACACATCCCATGGCACCGACTTTCAATAGGCTTCTGGTACTGGCTGTATTAAACAACTGTATGAAGTTTCATTGTTGTGAGTGAAGGACTTTTTGAGATAATGTGTTTACAAGGATATGGACCAACAGACATGTATAAAGGGGCAGAACTCCTGAAAAACACATCCGATTACACCGACTTTCAATAGGCTTCTGGTACTGGCTGTATTAAACAACTGTATGAAGTTTCATTGTTGTGAGTGAAGGACTTTTTGAGATAATGTGTTTACAAGGATAAAAACAGACAGACATGTATAAAGGGGCATAACTCCTGAAAAACACATCCAATGGCACCGACTTTCAATAGGCTTCTGGTACTGGTTGTATTAAACAACTGTATGAAGTTTCATTGTTGTGAGTGAAGGACTTTTTGAGATAATGTGTTTACAAGGATATGGACCAACAGACATGTATAAAGGGGCATAACTCCTGAAAAACACATCCGATTACACCGACTCTGAATAGGCTTCTGGTACTAGCTGCATTAAACAACTGTATGAAGTTTCATCGTTGTGAGTGAAGGACTTTTTGAGATAATGTATTTACAAGGATAAAAACAGCCAGACATGTATAAAGGGGCATAACTCCTGAAAAACACATCCAATGGCACCGACTTACAATAGGCTTCTGGTACTGGTTGTATTAAACAACTGTATGAAGTTTCATTGTTGTGAGTGAAGGACTTTTTGAGATAATGTGTTTACAAGGATATGGACCAACAGACATGTATAAAGGGGCATAACTCCTGAAAAACACATCCGATTACACCGACTTTGAATAGGCTTCTGGTACTAGCTGCATTAAACAACTGTATGAAGTTTCATTGTTGTGAGTGAAGGACTTTTTGAGATAATGTGTTTACAAGGATAAAAACAGCCAGACATGTATAAAGGGGCATAACTCCTGAAAAACACATCCAATGGCACCGACTTTCAATAGGCTTCTGGTACTGGCTGTATTAAACAACTGTATGAAGTTTCATTGTTGTAAGTGAAGGACTTTTTGAGATAATGTGTTTACAAGGATATGATGGACAGACGGACGGATGGACAGACGGACGGACGGACAGACGGACAGACGACGGAGGCAACGACAATACCGCTCGGGCAGAATCTGCCCGAGGGGTAAAAAGCATATCATTTTCCTGTGGTCTGCCGCCGATTTTATTTTGTTTTCAAATATGCTAGGCCGTTTGTTTCTTAAGATAAACAAAGAAGCATGCTCCACTAGAGTGAGAAATAAAATAGCTAATTTGCACAACTTCGTTTTGGTCTCGCGTAGACTCCCCCAGTCTTGCGCCTCGTGAAACTGACATGTTTGCATGTGTGAGAAATATTTGAATACAGATAATTTCATTGGCTCGTTTAAATGGGGCCAACATTTGACCTCATGCTTTGGGAACAACTTTCGAACTGGATTATCTCCCTCTAGATAGATGGCGCCGTGTTACGAGTCTAGTGAAATACATGCCGAATCACAGCGAAAATCTAAGGGTAGTGTTAAGTGAAACGTGAAATGCCCTTAGAAAGCTAAGATGATGTTAATGTGAAACAATTATTTTAAAAAAATATCCACAAAATATTATTCACAATTCAACCCCTGTTTTATATATTTTTAAGAAAAGAAATATAATTTTTTTAAATGTTACACATGGCCCATGGGATGGAAGAAATAACTACAACCGGCTAGAGTTACTGAGCTGTATCACGATGGGATGGTATTTTCGGCTAAATATCGGAGCCAGTTCATCTCACAGAAGTGAAATTCCCCACAGTATCTCTATGTAATTTGTGCATTTTTATTCTGAAATTCGAAGGAAATCTATTCCGAATCAAAACAAACCTCCAATACCACACATGTTATTTCCATAGTGCCTAGTCACAATGTTACAAGATTGCAAGCCCAACGTCATTGAGCTTTGGGAAAAAAAAAAAAAAAAACCCACGCGAGGTATTGGAGATTTTCTTTGATCCTGAACAGATTTCCTTCAAATTTCAGAATAAAAATGCACAGATTACATACAGATACTGTGGAGAATTTCACTTCTCTAAGAAAAACTGGCTCCGATAGCGGAAAATCACATCCCATCATCCCCTGACGAATCTCCGTTGGTAATGCATTCACGTCAGTGCAACAACAACAACAACAACAACAGTTCAACGATCATGTTTGCGTTGATTTATTGGGTTGGCCATACCTTTCGATATCTTCCATGAAGTATATTTTAGAGGACTTGTTATGCGAGACACCGCTTGTACTGGCCGACGACCACAGTTCATTTTAAAACTGAAAACTCCATCATTGGATGTGTTGGCAGGAAGCACAAACACATGGGCACTACTTCCGTTTTTGACTACTTTCGTTTTTGACAGAATCTCACAGGTTCCTACAATTCTGTTACAAGACAAAGTACAAGTTGCCATTTTCCGATAAAACAGGCGTTTATTATCGTTCAAATCCATTCTGAGAACTTTTAGACGAAATAACAAATCGATTTTCACAGTTTTAATGTCAGACTATTTTTTTCTCAACAGCGTAGTGATACGACAATTAGTCTGGCAATACCGTACTACTGAATATGCAGAGGAATATAGACTTCTAGACCAAACCAATGACCAGTCATTCACTACACTGAACCAATGGCAGACATACAACTTTACTATGGAGCTCTTGATAGGCTACATGCCAGGAAGAGTATGTAAATCAATATGAAAGTAGACCTAATGTATATGCATACTTGGAGATCCCTTTTTAGAAGACTGGAAAATGGTAGAAAAATAAAAAAAAATGTAAAAAAATAATTAATGACCGGTTAGACCTGAAAGTTTCAAAGGCACAAGTAAAAAATAAAAGGATCATAACCTGTAAGTTTCAAGAACTTCCTTGCAATAGTTTTCGCGATACGGCTCGGACAGACGGACAGACACACTGCTGGGGCCACAACAATACTCCTGAGCCCGTAGGGCTGAGGAGTAAAAATTACTGCTAATGTTACATTTAACCTTAATAAAACAGGTGAAGTCATTTTCATAAGGCTTCTGATCCATCACTATCTGCACATGTGGTATGACCAGAAAGATGAACAGACAGACAGATAGAGACACAGATGACATGGACAATTCAGTTCCATTTGAGGCATCATTCCATATTATCTTCAAAGTCTGAATATTCTGTCAAAATGCACCTAAACCATTTTACTTAAATTATATATAAAAATTTCCCAGGTGAGATGTGCCATATAGCAGGAATGTAGAAGTTCCACTTCAAAAATCTTTCCAATTTTTCAGTCTAAAAAAAAAGTTAGCAGTTGTATAACTATGCTGTCAAAATGCAAAGATACAAGTATGTGCCATTTCATCTCTCAAGTTTCAAGCAAATTCTGGGGATCTTCACATGAACAAAAAACAAATGAGCATTAACGAAGTGATAATTTGTGATTTTACTCATTGAAAATTGGCCAGAATGCTTCTCCAGACATCTGGAAGCCAAGGGCTTCAAAGTCACTGGAGACTAAACAAGTGTTATTGGGATAACCATACCACTGTTCAAACAGGATCAGATTATTATTATCAGTATTTAAGAGAGAAGAAGCACTGATTCTGTTTACTTTGTTGACACAAGCACTAGTCCCCTTAGGGCTGTTCCAGAAAAAAGTACATGGGGGGGACAGAAGGCACTTTATATATTTGCGTATGGGTCGTGGGGTAAAAGAGTTATATAATTACATGGGTGGTTGCCTGATGGATAAACATAATGGCATTTATGTTGGTTACATATTATATTTAATAATATGGGTGGTGGGGATAAAATTATATTTCATTACATGGGTGGTGGGGGCAAAAATAAAGTGCCTTCTGTCCCCCCCATGTACTTTTTTCTGGAACAGCCCTTATCCTTATGTTAAGTGCATTATGAAATAACTCAACCACTTCAGATTAATCACTTGAACGCACAACATACAGGCATACACTATGATAGTGTAGGCCTGCAATTTAAGCTACATGATGAAGCAAAATCCCCAGATCTGGCCTGGGAATGTAGATATTGGACTAAGTCCTGGGAATGTAGATATTGGAATAAGTCCTGAGAATTTCATGTATTAAAAAAAATGACCATTTGGCTTACAAGGGATGTGAATTATAACATTGGGAATGTTATATTCATGCGAGGCCAATTAGAATTACTTTTTCCTGATTCAAAGAAGTAAATTTCCAATTTTGTGAAAGAAATCTTATTTTGAGATGCAAAAACGTGCCTCCATGTTTTCGCCAACACCACCAGAATCTTGTCAGTCCTTTGCCTGTCTTGCAAGATCATTATACCCAAATTTGATGGAAATCAAACAAGAAGATATCATGTTACACATGTTTACCTGAATTCAAGTCTATACTGCCACCTAGTGATGACCAAATACCACGAAAAACAAGCAGGTGAAATCTAAAGCCCTGGGGGGAGGAGGCACATAAGAGTTCAATGAAAAAAAAATTAATCATGATAATGGTTAAGAAGGTTTTGATAATAAGTCAGATAATTGAGATTTTTCATTTGAATGGAAATTTGGTTCCCACTGAAAGGGAATTATCATGTCAGCAATCCTATATTTATGCTTGGCAGCCTAGAATAGAACAGTTTTTAAATAATTCTCCAAGCGAATTGGTAAATTTTCATTTCACGAAAAACTTTTTTTTTTGAGACGCAAAAAACTTGCCTTAAAAGTTATGCCAGCTACACCAAAACCTTTTCAGCACATTGCCTATCCTTCAAGACCATTGTAATAAAATTTCAAAGAAATCGGACAACAAGATGTTCAGACGAAATCGTCACAGAAAGGTTCACCTATGCTCTGACTACAACGCCACCTACTGGTGAGCAGCAGCTTTCAAAACACAACCAGACAAACTTCCCAGGCCTAAGGAGATAGCACACAAAATCTCACCCGAAAATATTTAACGGTTTCAGAGATATTCACGTTTAAAGTCGCGGTGGCGGATCCGGCGGAGCCGTTTCTCATGAAAACATAAGAGCATCCACTTTGTGGAAATGCTCTAAATATACCGCGACTCCACTAACAATACTTAGCATTATTCACCTGATGACAACACAAGACAAAGATTGAAACACAGTGAAAGGTTAACACAATTAACTCATTCGGTACCAATGACGCCAAAAGGCGAGAAAATAATTCCCTGTCTCAACCATGTCAACCCCGTTGACGACTTTTGGCGTAATTTCTTAGAGCCTCCCCAACCCCAACGACGCCAAAAGGCGACATCGCTGCTTCACCGTCAAATAAAACCTCACTCCGTCTGCAATGTAGCATTTTACGCGAGCACCTCGAGTGAAACTTGCCCAAATGTATATATTTTTGAAAAGCTTAAACCTTCAACATTCGGATTATCAAAGAATGTTTTCATTTTGACAAACAAATTAAACAAGATCGAGAGTGAAACGAACAAATAATGGGGGAAATGTGGAACTACAAAATTTTCACAATTTTACCGTGTCCGTAAATGTTGCTGTAGAATGTAAATTCACTCAGTAATCCCGTTCAAATCTCTCTATTGCTGAAGTATAATGTGTCCAAGAGACCATCTAATCATTCCATCAAGATGAAATCCATCAGATCCACTCCGTAAACTTTATTTCCACATTTTTCCAACACATGTGTCGGTAAATATTGGCCATTTTCATCTCGCGCCATGCTTGAAACGAACTGTGATGTCGAATTGATCAATAGCGTGCCTTCGTTTCAGTCACGTGCCTAACAACAACCAACCGAAGCGTTGAGTGTCGACGTGGTTCATTGGCGCAAATATCAGATTCGTCGGATGAATTATATTTATATCCAATCGTAGCTTTCGTAAATATTAGCCATCCATTGTAACTATGACGAGATTGGGAAAGCCCAGGGAATCACCTTTCCAACGTGACCTAGATCATGGAAAACAACCACTGGAAAGCGGAGAGACACGCCTTCAAATATGACCAAAAAAAAAACCCCTCAAACTCTTCACAATTTAGTGAAGTCTATCATCTGGAAGCTGCGTTTATTCTGACAAATGTCCACGAATAAATGGTTATCGGTTATTTCTGGGCATTGTAATCAAAGAAATATCTGCTCACAATCTTCGGAAATTACGTAGGTTTGTGTTTTTTTGTTGTTTTTTTACGTGGTAGTTGTTGTTCATCGAAACATCCGACGATTGCCATTGGCAGTATCATTTTGCAAATTACGAACATGTCGGCGAGTTTACCGATTTTTATTTGAAATAAAACTGCATTTCTTGAGGAAAATAATACACACACATAGTTTTTGTTGAAATATATTATTTTAAAAGGACATAAAGCAATAAGTTTCAGAATGTCTAGGATCTGAAATGCAGACAAAAACGCATGAACGCCTCTGTTTTGAAGATAATTATTCAACTTTACTGACTGCCCTGAGCTGGAAGCAGTGGGGTTCAGGCCTAGAAAACTATCTGGGGCGGACAGCTAGGATAAGCTGCAGTACTGAATGAGTTAATGAAGGAGTTGATATTTGACTTTCCAACGCAAGGGGCATGTCAAGCCCAAACATTACATGTAATCTCTCATTACGGTAAACACCAACACATATGTACACCAGGTAAAATTGCACAGGTTCTCTGTCAACTGAACTCAACTTGTCTTCCAGTTACATGTACATGGCCGGAATGTCCATAAGGCCAGAAATACTCCAACCCATCCGACATGTCACCGGAAAGAGAAAATGAAAACCATTATTTTCCTACCTTCAGTCTTATTGTTCTTCAACATATGTACAACTCCTGAGTTTTCCATCTGAAGGACAAAATATGATATACAAACATGAAAAGTACCATCTGACAAATACAAGTCTCAACATTAGTTTCTATGTTAAGAATATAGAAGATTAAATCAAAGTTGACAGCGAATGGTGAATGTGTCATAATGAAATGTGTCTGACCCTGAATTTACAGTCCAACAAACCTGCTCATACCAATGCCTAAATCAAAATATCAGTCTTGTTGTTTCAAACTTATGTAAATCAGAACCTATCTGAGCGGACATCCCACCAATGGTCTACTCAAACAGGTCTGATATCCTGATCAAAAGTTTTAAATGTATTGCAATGTTAAAATACTGACCTCAACTATTGTCTTCATGTGTTTACTGATGAGTTCTTCCTCTAGTACCTGCAAAATACCATGACAGACAAGCTTATTATGTGATCACAGAAGGTTTCAACAACAAATACTGTCCAGTTGGCATCCAGTTCAGTGTATCCATGGGAATTGTGTTGGGATGGGGAGAATACTGATCAATATCAGTACCATCTCTTCACCATACAGAGGGAAGTCAGAGTTAAAGAAAACCTGTCCATGAATACATTTCCGCCAATCTGAGGAACTGATGTCGTTATTCATTGCAAGTCTCTTGATAGATCGATGCTGTATACCAAGTTTCGTACAGAACACTTAAAACATGTAAAAGGTATCAGAGATATACATCATTACAGATTTTGCATAAATTAAAGACGACCGCCAAGGTTTCCACCCAATCAGTGAAACTGGTTCCATCATTCCTTAAAAGTTTCTTGATGTATCGATGATCAATACCAAGTTTTACACTGAACAGCGAAACAGACATACAGACGGACGTACATGATGATGACAATAACCTTCGGCCAAATTTTAGCTGAGGGGTAAAAAACTAACCATCCTGGAGAAAAACTTTAACCGGATAGACAGACAGAGGTAGCCTGACATAGGCCCAAATGCCAGCCAAACATTAATAGAGGGTATCAATGTTCTCCTGGTCAAGGAATTCCAAAGCTCCTTCTCTCTCTCTCTCTCTCTGTCTGTATTTGTATTTTATGGTCGACTGTCGGATATGTAATGGTAACCTTTGTTTTTCATCAAGCACTCACCCTGACAATGGGTTCCTCTGTTGTTTTATCTAGATAATGTCTCGCTCTCTCTGCCTCTTCGTTGATCCTGGCTTCCACTTTCTTTATGTACACAGAGGCACTGTTTTCAGCCAGGAATTTCTGACTTTCCGACTAAACAATTAAAACATATAAGTTATTTATGGATAAACAAATAATCGATAGCTGACAGTAACACAAGATTAGAGAAATCAATTTCAAAGCTTTGAATGAATCTCAAAATATATCACAACAAAATGATTTCACGAGAATGAAGGCATAATAAGACTGAAACTTGGTAAAGTCCTCAATAAAGTGCATAATTTTCTCAAGGTGATTTCCATTGTTTTATACCCTTTAAAGAAAACTGAACTTTTCCTTACCCTATAAAACTCTGCTGACTGTTCCAAGAATGGTTTCTCAAAGTCTTCTTCATAGACTGACCGTGAGTCTATACCCAGGACCATCAACATCTGACAGGCATTTTTCACTGCCCCTCTACAAAACAATACAAGCAAGGTAAGTAACATTTATACCAGTATGTATTCAATTGTGTCTGCACAGCCTATTACTCCAACAGAGATTTCTCACCATCTATCCCGTGATGAAAATGTGCTGGAAAAGCAAATTGCTAAGTGATAAGTCACAGAATACTTGATATGCTATCAAATCATTTTGCAAATCATCAGCAAAAAGATATTCTGTTTGTTCTCACCAGGTAATTGATCGATATTCATTGTATTTTTGATCGGAAAAAAAAGTAAATGGCTGGAACAAAGGTTGTAACATTGATCTGACACAGAAAAAACCCAAACAACCATGCACTATGAGTGCGAGAAATAATGTAGCTAATTTCTGCAGCTGCAATCTGGTCTCGCATCGCATCTCATATTCGTGCCTCTCCTTGTTTCTTGGCAAAACGCTACCAACAGATAATTTCATTGGCAGATATATCATATAATATGTATATGCAGTTGGCAACGGACCAAATAGACTTTCCAACAGGGCAGATATAAATTATGTCATATAATATGTATAGGCAGTTGGCAACAGACCAAATACACCAAATAGACTTTCCAACAGGACAGATATAAATTAGATCATATAATATGTATAGGCAGTTGGCAACTGACCAAATACACCATGGTACACATCGATCTGCTAAGGGTAATTATTTAATGAAACACAAAATTTGGTAGATACGTGATGTAGGAAGCTATTGTGCAGCTGAAAAGGTTCAAGTGTAGATATATTGTTGTCTCCAGACTTGGCTATTGTATGCATTGTCTCGTGACTCTTACATGGAGTATGAACCAAAAATTCCCTTAGCCATGTTAGTTCGTGAAGATGATGATCGAGAGCACGCCTCAAAACCCAAGGTCAGAGGGGGAGGGGGAATTTGGCTGAATGTCACACTCAAGGTTGTTTCACTCATATGTTGACAGTCAGTTTGGTTGGTGGAGGAAGCCGGAGTACCTGGAGAGAACCACCACCTGTTGGCAAGTAACTGACAAACTTTAGCCATCTTTAGTAAGTCGGTGAATAAAGTAGTTCAACATTGCCAAAACGGCTGGTTGAAACCTCAGTATAACATCAGATGAACAATGACATCATTTCGTGTCCCCTAAGGCAAAGAGATACCTATCTCCGAAGTCCATTAGGCTACTTGTACCAGTTTCCAAGCTGGTCAGTTAACTCTTTCCCCCATATAAGCGGGTTTTGACGGATTGTGTCGATCCCCATGCAAGCGTGTTTTGACGGGTGTGCGCCTAACCCATGAAGACGGATTTTGACGTGTCACTGAGTTCCCATGTGATGGATTACTTTGGCAATTTTTTGCGCTTACTTTGAGTAAAACCTAACTAAAACTATACATTTTCAGAAAGCCAAAATTTCAATAAATCTGACTATATGGACTGTTGGTATGTTTTATAGTAAGGGTAAACTGAAATCGGGAGAGGAACAGAAATAATCGATGGAAAAGGCGCGATTTGACAACAAATGTGTTTGGTGTGCTCCAAGAGACACGTTCGAAAAATAGTAAAATCTGCTTTCAAATTCCTGAATATTTTACGTAACGCGAGCATAAACTACCGAAGTATCTAACCTTGATGACTAACTCGTCAAATCTGCCCATCTGAGTTTATTTTACATATTTTCCCGGGGCCTGTTCATCTCCATTTAAAAATGTTGATGCGCCTTTCTTCGTCAGTTGCCGTGGGCAAAACCCACGCTGCAGTGGCCATGGCGACCACGTGCAAACAAAGCGTGTGTTCCAATCACGCCGGGCGTGATGAAAAAGTTTGTCAGCCTTGGCCAATCCGTGATGCCGTTTTATTTTCACCTCCTAAATACAGTCACCGTCTTTATTCTCCTTTAAGGATGTACATCGGATATTTTCAGTTATAGCTCGTTCTATACCTGCCATCTCGTGATGTCGCTGCCAAATCCCGAATGTACGGAAAATAAGCTTTACAATGGTATACGATAATATAGGAATTGCAGCGAAACAACAACAACAGATCGCTGCAAAACGTAGCTAAAATGCGACAATTACTTCGCTTTTTTCGTGATTTCCAACAGACGGAAAGCAGACACAACACATTTTCTCGCAAGATTACTTATTTTTAGATTAAACGTTGCTGATATTGATATAAAACGTGAACAAATTACGTAGAATGGGTCTGTGGGAGACCATTGGTAAATATTTTTCCACATGACATGGGAAATAAAACGGGATATTTCACATCGCTGGAAACGTATGAAAATTGAAATCAGTCCATGGGTTAAAGACCTACGCCATTACAAATCTATTATGGGTCAGAGAGAGAAAATTCCCCACAAGTCTATGGAGGAAAGAGTTAAGGTTCTGTTAGAGAATTGATGACCCACCTATCCACAACCTCGCCTCGTCTCTCCTTTGCCACCATGTCCAGGAGTGTGGTGCGTAGATGGTCTCGTATAACCGGGTGCCGTACCACCTGGTCACGGAATATCATCAGACCTAGGTTATACACATTATCCACATTGTTCTGTTGAACATAGACTCTGTCCTGAAAAATCATGGAACAAGATGCTTGATTGATAGTCAGTTGCTTGGATATTGATTAGACAATGATCGACACCTGGTAGGTCCAGATCATGTTACAGTATCCTGGAAAAATCCTAGAATCTTCTGTCTTGTGAGAGAAGACTGTGATATGCTCAATGAAAGACAGTATGATTACAAACAACAAATGAAAAATAAGGTTTGACATTCGTGTAAAATTCTGTTGTTTGGGTCTTTGTATAAAAGTCACCCATTTAGGACTCATCATAACCAGACAAACTATTCTTCTCCTTCCGGCTTCGGTTCATGACGCTTACATGAAAGATGGGTCAAAAAACAAACTTTTCCTGGTCACATGATTTCATGCATAATCATATCAATATAAAGGAAATAGCATATATATTATCAATCATATCTCAATATTTTCACATTAATGTTTTGTTTCATACTTCCAATGTTTTAATATGCCTAATTAAGAATCAAAACTGTTGACAGTCATAATCTTCCCCACAGAGAATCTGGATAGAGTTGTGTCCCCCTGCCTGGTGATTCACTGTAACTTAGCTGACGTACCATGTACATGAGAATATCTCTGATCATCACCATGGCTGTCTGGTGGTCATTCCAGGCACTGTTCAATGTTTGCAAGAAATTGTTGTTTAGTGAACCTAATACATCATCTCGGACCTAGAAATACACCATAGACAACCATTACAATACATCATGAAATTAAATATGGAAATATGTAAAAGGTGCACATCAAAAGACACAATATTGATAGCAATGTTGACTGTACACCCAAAGTTGGTGGAGTTCGCAGTCAAATCTACAATAAAATGGTGTACATCACATTCTGAGTGTTATTTCCATAATGTGCTGTTCATTGGTTTCTTCATTCTGACCATAATGAGTGGGAGTGAATAGGGTTCAACGTCGCTTTCAACATTTTTTTAGTTATATCGCGACAGGGTAGGGAGAGGGAGCGGTAGGGGAACCCACTTGTAACACAGCAGATCTAATGCTGCCAAAATAGTGCTGTCCCACTGAAATATCATGCTGCAGGCAGAAACAACACCCTACCCAGTCACATTATACAGTGAACCAGTTCTTGTTCTATCCTCCTAATGCTGAGTGCAGGGGTCGAAATAGTTCAGAATTTCTACCTGTCCCAGGCGACAGGTAACTTTTTTTTCTACCTGTCTCCTACCAGATCAACCTGTGCAATAATACCAATGCTCAAGTGGAGCGATATAAGAGAGAAACAACAAGTTTACCCTGAATAAATCATGAAATAAAACATAATTTGTTGTCTGTATTTCTTTACTGACCAGTTATGGTACATGTACAAAGAATGCGAAATACATGTATGATGTATTGCCAATAGCACACTGTAACACATGGTCAATTTACATTGTATGATAAAATTTGTCCTTGTTCTAATTTTCAATCATTATCATCTGAATCGGAGTTGCAATCAGACATTGTTAATACCTGTGAACTTCCACTGGCCGGAGGCTGTCCCTCTAATGGTTTCAATACAAATGTTTCACTGTCAGTGTGACATCCTCTAATATTTACAGTTTGTAGTTCATTCAAGCGGGGGAAATCTGAGAATGGGCACTCATTTGTGGCAATGTAGAAAGCAGTAGTAAACAGCTTCTTCATATGTTCTATTTTAGCCTTTTCCATTCTCATAACTGCTTTTACTAAAGGCTGTTCTGAGCGTTTCTTCACGGAGTTCAAAAAGGCTGTGTAACAGTATCTATGGTCTACACTTTGTTCATGGGACCGCACGTTTTCTAGTCTAAGTGATTCACAACCAACAACAAATTTGTTGCTTTCACTGTCTGATTTAAACTGTCTGCAGTACGAGCACCACATTCGGCCTTTATCTTTGTCAAAATTAAGCCACGGGCGCCCGCCCTTCCAGTTTTCCCCAAATTTAAACACGCGTTTCTTGCGCTTGCTGCTAGTATGACGATCTGCATTTCCACTGCCGTGACCGGTACTACTGTCTGTAGGCTGATCGACATCGGAACGATTTTCGACCAGAGAACTCGCCCCAGCAGTCGCACTGCCTTGTTGCTCATCTCGCTGACTGTCACTCAAGCTCCTTTTCAAATAGCGCTCCATTAATTTGGCGTCGGTGACAGCGGAAACAGTTTGACAGGAACGCATAAACTGGTCACGTGCTACAACATATTGCCATAGAACGTCATCATTAGTGTCTGTCATTCTCCAACGGTCGACTATTCGCAGATGGTCGTGATGATCTCCCATGATAAGGGCTTTTAATACCAAACTACCAGAGTTTGGAGAGTCGTACATTCTGAATAGTGGAATGGGATGGCGTAAACACCTTGTCGGGCAAAAACAAATGAAAACTATACCGGTTAGGAAATTTTTCTTTTGATTGAAACTGGGTTCAGGTTATTCCACAAAATATATGAAGGGTGGGTATGAATTTTGCACCTGTCACTCGCGACAGCCAGATAATTTTTCTACCTGTCAGCTGGAAAATCTGACTGTCCGCGACAGGTAGACACCCGACTATTTCGACGCCTGTGAGTGTAAGCGAGGAAGCAACAAGTTCCATTTTTCAAGTCTTTGGTCATGTTGGTATGACCCAGCTGGAGATCGAATCCAGCACCTACCACTTACTGCTGACTAGGGAAATACTGACAAACTGTGTTGGCCAGACATACTGAAACCTTGTGTCTTTCATCAGTGATTTCCTGAGCTCCCTAAGGGCCATTCCAGAAAAAAAATACATGGAATGGGGGGGGAGGGATTATTCAATTCTATAGTATATATGTGTGGTTACATGATGACACCAGACATTGTCAAGTGTCTATCATGTATCCAACGATCATCCAAGCTTGCGTGTGGAGCTCCACATCTTTTGACCTTATCCAGGGAAAATATTATCAGCTGTGGTGTATTTCAAATACACCATATGCAGTATTTGAAATACACCACGGGTGACTTGTGTGGTGAATATATTGCAAGGAAATGATCACAGGAAATTTGAAGAGTCATTGGATACATGATTCAACATTAGGGGGAGGATAAATGGGTATAATATATGGGTTGTTGGGAGTCTGAAGAAGTTGTTTTCCCTCCATCTGATGTATTTTTTT
Organism: Hanleya hanleyi; assembly: GCA_036873755.1. Classification (NCBI taxonomy): domain Eukaryota; kingdom Metazoa; phylum Mollusca; class Polyplacophora; order Lepidopleurida; family Hanleyidae; genus Hanleya; species Hanleya hanleyi. Next base: position 84,271 of record JAVTVY010025557.1, read on the forward strand.
ATGGAACAGCCCTAGAAGTTACCAGATCTAGTTTTGTGACAATGGCTGTTGACACATCATCGTCGTAGTCAGCAGCAGGTCATGAATAATATCCAGGTTTACCTTGTTGATGAGGTGATCTGTTACTACTTCACGTAGTCCTGTATACAGTTTTTCTCCGTGCTTGTGTAGCACCATGGTGTACGCATTGCGATATAATTCCTCAAAACTTAGTCCACTGTTGTTCTTCCTTTGAATTTCTTGTATGGCATTTTTTAACAGGGCCCATATATTGTTCACATATTTCTCATCCATAGTCATCTGAAATGGATAAATCAAAAGGATTAAGCTTAAATGCTATCATCACAGGTAATATCTAATCTAATATTGTATGTTAGCTACCAGATGTCAGCATCAATTCCGTGAGCTACTAGGTCCGTGAGCTACTAGGGCTCACCTTGCAACCCCCCCCACTACAGACCGAAACTGTTTTTTTATGTGCTTTAGGACATGTCTAATAAGAAACAATTTGTTAACAGTCGATAAACTGGGACTCACTACCCTTTTAATCACTTTGAAATTAATCCTGTGTTAATAAGTACAATTTTTGTGACAAAAGGGGGTAGGGTTACAAGAATAGTCTTATCTTCCATAATTATTATCCAATCTTTATAATGTTGGCCACATATTATTCAGCATTGATTGCTGCATCGAATATTTACAAGATAATATAACTATTTGTTGGGTATGACGTCACACAGGGACCATACATGCAAAAGTAGGAGTAGTAGCGAAAGCGGGCGTTTGGGGTGCGTGAGGGTGTGCTTGAGCGATTGAGGGACCATTCTTGGTTCGAATGCCTCGTGTGAGGTGTCAAAGTGAAGCCCTTGGTATGTAGACCACGACTTGAGGGATCTCCACATGATCTGTGACGTCATTGGTGACGTCATCAGTAGGAGTAGTAGCCAAAGTAGGCATTTTGAGGGTGCGAAGGAAGGTTTTTGGGGTAGAGTGTGGGGTGTCATCTTGTAACTCTCTGCATGTAGATGATAGATGTCATTTTGGGCGTGGGCAATGACATGTTTGGGCAATCAAGAGACCCATGTTTGGGCAATCAAGGGACCCATGTTTGGTCCAAATGCACAGGTTGGGGTATCCTGGTGAAGCTTTCGTGGGATAGTCAGATAGGCGTGGTTTTCGAATTCAGGCCAATCTGCGCATGCGCAGTTGGGGTGTAGTAAGTAAAGTGGTCATTCTGGAGGTGCGCAGGGGTATAACTGAGAGATTGATGTCCTATATCTCATCCAAAGATGGAGTGTAGGGTGTCATCTTGAAGCTCTCGTAGTGTAGACCACGACTTGAGGGATTTCCATGTCATCTGTGACGTCATTGGTGACGTCATCAGTACGAGTGGTAACGAAAGCGGCCATTTTAGGGGTGCGTAGTGGTGTGTTTGAGAGACTGAGGGACCATTCTTGGTCCGAATGGGACGTGTGGGGTATCATATCGAAGCTTCCGCAGAACAGCGTCCGACTGGTCCGGTGTGTCATAGAAGTAGGGGATATGGCTAGCATGCGCAGACAGCAAATTGTGGAAAAGGGGCACTTGAATGGGATTTTAGGTTCTAGGTGGATCATTCGTGGTCCGAATGGTTTGTGTGGGGTTTCGTAGTGAAGGGCTCGTGGGGTAGCGTCGGATTGGACTGGTATCATCGCATGCATCCTGGTGTACCATATGCACTACGGGCTATAGTGTACAGGGTGTACCACAGGTACGTGCGCATGCCTGCGTTGGCATCACTTTCTATCTCTAAGACCTCCAAGCTCCGACTCCAAGAGCTCCGAGAGCTCCGACTTCAAGAGCTCCGAGCTCCAAGTTCTCAACCGACCCATCCCACAGCTCCGAGCTCTGTAGTTTCTCAAATGGCGGCTTCTGATTGGATAAGAGCTCAATACTACTGTCAGACTGCACATTTGCGGAACGATGATACTAGGCTACACACCAGTCCAATCCGACACTACCCTACGAGCCCTTCACCACGAAACCCCACACGACCCATTCAGACCACGGATGGTTCACCTCGAGGCTAAAATTCCATTCCAGTGCCCCTTTTCCACTATTTGCTGTCTGCGCATGCTAGCCATATCCCCTACTTCTATGACACACCGGACAAGTCAGACGCTGTTCCACGAAAGCTTCGATATGATACCCCACACGTCCCATTCGGACCAAGAATGGTCCCTCAGTCACAAAAACACACCACTACGCACCCCTAAAATGGCCGCTTTCGTTACCACTCGTACTGATGACGTCACAGATGACATGGAAATCCCTCAAGTCGTGGTCTACACCACGAGAGCTTCAAGATGACACCATACACTCCATCTTTGGATGAGATATAGGACCTCAATCTCTCAGATATACCCCTGCGCACCTCCAGAATGACCACTTTACTTACTACACTTCAACTGCGCATGCGCAGATTGGCCTGAATTCCAATAAAAAACACGCCTGTCTGACTATCCCACGAAAGCTTCACTAGGATACCCCAACCTGTCCATTTGAACCAAACATGGGTCCCTTGATTGCCCAAACATGTCATTGCCCACGCCCAAAACGACATCTTTTGTTGCTACTGCTCAACTGCGCATCAGAGTTCGAATTTGGCACCTGTCCGTCAGTCCAAGACTGGTAAAAAATCAACCGGACTGGTGTGAGTGACTGAACAACAAGTCCGTCGGACTGGTAACAAAAAAGCTCTCCGTTCATTGTGTAAACTATTTCTCTGGATATCTCCGCACAATTTGTAAAGAATGAAAAACGAAATGTCTGTTTTCGGTTACCCGACCGAGTCTAAATAAATCGTGTGAGTCTAAAACAATTTCCAGCAAATTCCAACGAAATCACGACCACGGCCGCATTTTACGACAACAACAACAGCCGTAAAGTGGTGCGAACATTGTCAGCAATTACCGTAAAGTGTGACTGTAATGCAGCATGGCAATGCAGGCTGGCGATCTTTTCAGAAAATAAAGCTCCCAATTCCAGGTCGGGAATCGAGAAATCAGCAACATGATTACGCTTCAGTCGACCTGATCATGTTTACCAGGACAATTTTAAACATATTCTCCATCAACTTCGAAAGAAATCTACTGATTTTTTTTGGCTTGAAATGGCGTTTGTTGAAGCAGTGTTTTTCGCGACGACACGTGCAGTCAAAGTCGCTGTCGAAGTCTAGCCGACGGGGTTTGTCGTCTGTGATTATCTTCACACGCGCTCAAGAAATGCACAATTATTTAATTAATTTCTTATTTAGTAGCAACCATCACAGAGCACAAAATATTCATGATGACAAATGTTCCCACATCATCTTTTATTTAATATTAACGGACTAGTAAAAATATTTACGGACTGGTTACATTTTTGGCTCACCAGTCCGGCGGACTGGTTCAAATTTTTCTTAAATTCGAACCCTGCGCATGAGTAGCACGATGCGACTTCCAACAAAAACCATACCATTCGTCGTCTACATGCAGAGAGTTACAAGATGACACCCCACTCGGTCCATTTAGACCACGGATGGTCCATCTCTACCCCAAAAACCTTCCTTCGAACCCTCAAATGCCTACTTTGGCTACTACTCCTACTGATGACGCCACCAATGACGTCACAGATCATGTGGAGATCCCTCAAGTCGTGGTCTACATACCGAGGGCTTCACTTTGACACCTCACACGACGCATTCGAACCAAGAATGGTCCCTCAATCGCTCAAGCACACCCTCACGCACCCCAAAACGCCCGCTTTCGCTACTACTCCTACTTTTGTATGTATGGTCCCTGTGTGACGTCATACCCAACAAATAGTGATATTATCTTGTAAATATTCGATGCAGCAATCAATGTTGAATAATATGTGGCCAACATTACAAAGATTGGATAATAATTATGGAAGATAAGACTATTCATGTAACCCTACCCCCTATTGTCACAAAAATTGTACTTATTAACACAGGAGTAATTTCAAAGTGATTAAAAGGGTAGTGAGTCCCAGTTTATCGACTGTTAACAAATTGTTTCTTATTTGACATGTCCTAAGGCACATAAAAAACATAGTTTCGGTCTGTAGTGGGGGAGGTGCAAGGTGAGCCCCAGTAGCTCACGGACTAAAAGGGTAATGAATTGTCTTCTGGTTGCAGGTCTTGCTTTTCATCTATGTTAGGGAATCCAGAAATTTGTTTGCAAGTCCATCCTGTGGAAATCTACAGGAATCCGAATCTGTTATTTGTTGAGTTTGTTAACTTGATGTATGCTTGCATGACGAGAATCTGGTTCATTTTGCCAAAGTACAGCAGGCCTTCAGGGGTTATTCTTGACAAAAGTTTTTCATCTACTCAATTTCTGAATTCAATAAAACTCAATTTTTTTCGCGCGCCTTTGGCGCGCTAAATAATGCCTAAAACTCGATTTTCCCCGATTTTCATCGAATGAAGTATGAAAACTCAATTTTTCCCAATTTTCATCGAATGAAGTGCGAAAACTCAATTTTTAGTGCCTTTTCATCTTAGAAATAGGAATAGCATGCAAAAAAAATACATGCAATACCCAAAAAAAAAGAGATTGTGTACGGGCGTTTCAGAGACCTGTATATTTCTTCCAGTGTAAATCTAAATGATGAAAAATTCTTCTGTGCTTGAAAACAGCTGATGCATACACAGGTTTGCAGTATGCATCTCAAATGTCAGTTGTATGGCCAACATTTTGGTTGGCTTTCAGAAAAATGAAAATAAAATGCGCCCTCCATCACGTTTTTTCACCCCCTCTACAACATTGTGTTGTTGTTGTTGCGCAGCAATACCGAACCGACGTGTTGTGAAAATCAAAGTTCTTGTCTCGCATTTTCGATTACATAATCTGTTACAAAATCTATTCATGGAGACACTTTACATTTCTTGACATCTGGCAGCTCTGCATATATCATCCCGCCTACTTTCACTTTCAGCGACGTGCAAATGCCTGCGTCTGACTCTCCCCATTTACTGGAGTTTATTATTGATCATCGACGAGGAGTCAACTGTATGAATGTCTCCATGCATAGATCTTTATTCAGTTCTTTATTTTTCTAAGTTCAGTTTTTCAGCATTTTAACTGTTACGCTGCGGCGAGTCGTTCAAACGGCTCTCGTCTTTCTATACGAAAAATGCGACGAGCCTTTGCTTCTGCCAATGCGAGTACAGCGATGTACCATTCTGAAATCGCTTTTTTCAAATTTACCAAGCATGAAACTCGATAAAAACCATACATATATTGTTAGCTAAGCCTGATTTGATTTCTTGAATGTAAACTTGATATTCTGTCTCAGAATAACGAAGTCGGGAGGAAGAAATAAAAATAAAAAAAAACACCAACGGAGATTTCCATAAAACGTTGTCGAGAAGCCGCCCAGAAAATATAAAATACTCACAGAAAACCCCTTCAAAATATATGATTCTTTGGTATAGTTGAAGTACAGAAGCTCAGTTTATATTTCCAAAGTGCGGGTTTCGATTAAATCCGCTAAACAAACTTTATTTTCAAATTTCTTTCGAGCTTCTGCGCCACGTAATTTCGTTGCGATGAGATAAAAATGGCGTTTCCCTCAGATCAGCTTGACCCAGTTGAAGGGCTATGGCCAATGATGTAGGTCACGTTACCCCGCTTGTCCAATCAAGGTAACCGATACAGGATCGGCTGTTACCGTTACTAGAGAAACGGGAAAACACCCCTTGCAGTTTTTCGATGTTATCATCTGTTTGATTGGCCATCGGTCGAAATCACGCATTCAATCAGAAACTACAAGGAATTCCCTTTCCAATGAAACGTCATACGCTCGCATGCAAAGTGGAACAAAACGTAGGCTGTGCGTATAACAACAACAACGCACACATCGCTCTTCCACCACGTGAGTGCAGTCTTTTCTTTCTTCTCGCGAGCTGTATTACCTTTGCATTTCGTTACAGAAACTCAATTTTATTGAAGGAAACTCAATCCGAAAAATAAAATACTCAATTTTTTCATGGAAAACTCAATTTCCAAAAAAACGTCAAAACTCAATTCTTATTTGTTTTTCATCGGGGTTACCCCGATGAAAAACTGTCAAGAAAAACCCCTGGGCCTTGCTCACAGATATGTTTACGAGTGAGATTATTGGACATCCATTGAAAAGCATGCTCTGTCATGTCTGTAGTGTACAGTATTTACGAAAATTTGATTCCCCCCCCCCCCCTCCGATTCCTGGTGGAAACCTGTTCACAAATCAAAAGAACACCAAGCCAACTGTTAGTCTTCACCATGTAACTATTTATGGCTTGTCACATTTTGCTCATCTTTGTTTACGAGACTAGAAGGCATAAATCCCTGAACTAGCTTCAATGGTACAGACCACCACTAGGAAATAGAATAAAATGTTACATACAGACAGTGACAGGTGGGTTATTGACTGGCTCACCTATTCTCACCTGTAAAGTTCAAACCATGGGAAATGGTTGACTCAACTAAATACTAGTGTATACATCGGCGTCTGTAGAGAAGTGGTGCCCTAAACCAGGGGCTGATCTAGACTTTTAGTTTGGGCACCCATACGCGGTGCATAGTTTGGTAGTTATAGTGAAATAGGCTGCGATACGGGACTGTCAAAGCTCATGGCAGCTCTGGGAGTATTAAATGGTCTAAATACAACCTGACAACTTGATATTTAGCAACATTCCTTGCATTCCTATTGGTTTCATTTCTTCATTATAAAGTCAGTTGCGTACATTGCAACACCGAGAGAGAAGGTTGGTGATCACAGTGACAATCCACGGGTCACCTATGGGCTATCATAGCTCAGTGAGTCGGTAGAGCATCGGCGCGATAAGCCGGGGTCGTGGGTTCGAATCCTGCAGATGACCATTTTATTCTTTCTCTCTCAAAAATCATTTCATATATGCTCAGTGGCGGGGTATACGCCATACCAAATATCATTTCTTCATTATAAAGCTAGCTGCACACATTGCAACACCGATAGAGAAGGGTGGTGATCACAGGGACAATCCACGGGAGTAATACGTATGGGCCACCATGGCTCAGTTGGCAGAGCATCGGCGCGATAAGCCGGGGTCAGTGTATGTGATGTCAATCAAACTTATACCCAAATATCTGATTAATCATATTTCCCACCCCTTGTCAGTCTATTGGCGATTTCTTCTCAATGGCTTGAAAAATTCACCCACTCAAATATCTAGACATGAGGAAGATATTGAAGAAAAAAAATGGGAAAAAGTGATTTCATATTTACATTTATTTTGTATGTAATTTAAGTCAATGGGACTGTCGATCGAGCTTAACACAATTAAGCATAAGAACGGCAAATACAGAGTCAAATTGATCTACAAGTGTCAAACATTACAACTGGAGTTATATTAGCCCAATATGAAGTCAAATTCATCTGTGAAATACAGAAATATGAACTGAAAAATTAATATTGAAAATGATTTGGTTAAAGTTTCAACTGTATGTACATGGGGAAAATAATGGTTCAGTAAGCTTACGGTACCGTACTATTGTTTGACACTTGCAGATCAATTTGACACTGCATTTGGGGTTCTTATACCGGTACTTAACTGGGTTAAGCCCGATTGACAGTCCCATTGACTAAAATTACATACAAAATCCATGCAAACATGAAATAATTGTTTTATCATTTTTCTTCCTTCAATATCTTCCTCTGTCTAGACTGAGGAGTGGATGAATTTTCATGACAACCCTCCAAACCATTGTGAAGAAATCGCCAGAAGACTGACAAGGGGTTGAAAAATTTGATTAATCAGACTTTCCGGTATAAATCCCCGTTAACGTACGTCACATTCCGTTGGAGGAAAAGAGTCCAGCCGACGCTTTTGGATGTGGGGTAATGATTTTTGTCGAAGACATGTGCAGCTTGATTTGGAGCAGAGATGAGCTTTTGTTGATAGTAACACTGATGTAAATAAGAATAATTCTGTCAGTATATCAAAATAAGCTTATATATTAGGGTGTGTGGGAGTGAAATTTCATGGCATTTCATTGTTTGCGCATGTAGCATAATCACGTTTTTTGAACATGTACCGTATGGCAGTTGGCCACAGGTCTACTGACACATCATTCAGCCTATACTGGGTGTGTGCTATGTGCAATGTACTGCCATGAGACAAATTATATACAGCCCCTGGTTCACAGTATAATTTGGTAGGCCTGTATTGGTAACATTAACATTCCCATATTGGCAGCAGAAACTGCATGCGTTATACTGTTGCTCAGTTTTTAATATGTAAACAGCTATCAAGCCCCCCAACACGTTTTATTCGACAAACATGCCGTGTGCGGAAATTATGTATGCTCGTTTTTCAGAACTGATAGGCAGGTAATCACATAAATATACTTACAGGGAATGCCCTGATACGCATTTTGGTATCTTTCTTCACACCTTTCAATCCACTCATTTTCGTTTTCCTGGTGTTTTTCTTCCCGTGTAAAATGGTACAAAAAGTACACAAAAGAAAACAACAGGCGTTATAACGAAAACTTATGATCTCTACTACCCCCCTACGTTCTCATGGAGAACGATTTCCCCCTCAAATCCCACAAAAAATCTAAATATTTGTCAGGTCCCAATGTTTCCACATTTGCTGATCATTCACAGTGACTTATGCCTCTTTACATCTTCTCCGTTCTTTCAAAATAATGCGCCTCAAAGTATAGATCGGAGAAGAACATGCCAAACGGCAGAAAATTTCCAAAGACTTCGAGATGCCAAATATGTACAATGCAAATATTAGTAGCATATATAGTTTTAATGAAATGTATGTTGATGAATTCGATACTTATGCTTGTTGAGTTTCCATATATCACTACACTTAGGTTAAAGGTCAAACTGGAGATGCCCCCTGCCCGCCATTGTAACCCATAATAGTCACAACGTCATAGTCAAGGGGCGGTAAGCCAATCCTGACAAGACTCACAACTATTCATTCCCTGGTTGTCGCCCTTTAATCTTTTGTCCCGACTCGAATAGCTTGGCATTTTCCCAGACCATTCAAAAGTTAAGACCCAAGAAGCTTCATTTCACGTCGGTAGAATAATTAGGTATAAAACATTAGCTTTTGTACAATCTATTCCACCAACCAACATAGATAAAAAATATATACAAAAGTAAACAATATAATTAAATATTTAACTCAAACTAAAAGCGACTATTGCAATTCGATAGAATATTCTCTTAGCTTTCAATGACAACTGTCTTCAACCTCAGATCTACATGTTAAGTTCCACAGACATTTTCTCAAGGGGTACAGTAGAAGTTGGTTGGAAGTTGGGAGAAGTAAGACGGATGAGCACGCTTTTGTATATGAGTTCATTTTATTTCTGCCTAAGGCATGATTTGGAACACCTGTGAGTGTTTGTTGCTACAAACAATGGTGAAAGTTAGACATAACATGTCAGTATATCGAAATAAGCTTGTGTTGGTGTTGGTAGGACTGGAATTTTTTAATATTTTCATTTTTGAATCACGTCGCATTCAACATGTTAATCAACGTGTATGGTACTCTGAGAATCAAATCCTGGGACGGAATATCTGGTAGATGCTGAAGACGGTATCTTCCAGATATTCTCTCCCAGGATTTGATACTCAAAGTATATGTATGACAGTTGGCGTCAAGCCTTACCGCCATAGAGCATTTGGCTAACACCCAATTAGAAACAGAGACTGGTCATTGTACGGTTACTTTTACACAAGCTTCAAATACCCCCGAAACAGATTGTGTTCCTATATTAACAAACGATGGATTTCTGAACCAACAAAATATGATTTGTATGGATTGGATAACACGTACCCAACTATGTATATAAACCTACCTGTACGCTCACTCAGTGCTTTAGACACTCTCTGAGGATGAAGACAGTTGTCTTTGAAAGCTAAGGGAATACACTATAATAATATAATAATTGCACTAGTGGCTTTATTAGGGTTGCAAGCCAGAGGCGTGCAAACCTCTTATTATTGGTATTATTTTTATTATTATTATTATTATTTTTCTTCTTCCGCCGGATTTTGTGGCAAAATTTTCTCAGCCGCTGTTCAACCGATGAAGTTGAAACTTCACACAGTTATTGAGGAACGTGAGATCTAATGCATACCAAAAGAAGAAGCTGATTGGCCACACGCTTTGGCGGCCATCTTGGATTAACCCTAAAACCTTTCAAGATCGTCTGCTCTGGAACCACTTGACCGATTGACTCGAAACTTGGTACACATTATCAACGGGTCTGGGGCTCTCAGATCTCTGTTTAAAAATTTGCTCCGTAAATTAAGATGGCCGCCATTGACCAATCAAAATTGTCGGATTTTCAAATAATGGATTTGGACGGGGAAAGTGGCTACATATATGCATTGTCATATGGCGATCACGAATATGCAAAAATTTTGCTCCTAGGTCACGTGGTTTGGCCGCCATCTTGAATTTTGTGAAAAAGTTTACAAATTTTGCAATGGCTTATTCTCTTGAACCCTGATAGATACAGATTTCTAGATCATTGCAATATATCGGGAAGGCCATGTTCTGTTGCACTGAAAGCAAATATTTTTGATTGGCTGAACGGTTTGGCGGCCATGTTGGATTTAGTTCAAATCCTTCAACAATCTTCATCTCGGAAACCGCTAGACCAATCGCTGTGAAACGTGGTACACTTGACCAATGAATAGAGTTCTCTCACATTTAGATTTAAAAAGTTCATCCGTTGAAAAAAATGGCCGCCATCTACCAATCAAAATTGTCGGATTTTCAAATGACGGATTTGGACGGGAAAAGTAGCTACATATATGCACTGCCATATGGCGATCACGAATATGCAAAAATTTTGCTCCTAGGTCACGTGGTTTGGCCGCCATCTTGAATTCTGTGAAAAAGTTTACAAATTTTGCAATGGCTTATTCTCTTGAACCCTGATGGATACAGATTTCTAGATCATTGCAATATATCGAGAAGGCCATGTTCTGTTGCACTGAAAGCAAATATTTTTGATTGGCTGAACGGTTTGGCGGCCATGTTGGATTTAGTTCAAATCTTCAACAATCTTCATCTCGGAAACCGCTAGACCAATCGCTGTGAAACGTGGTACACTTGACCAATGAATAGAGTTCTCTCAGGCTTAGATTTAAAAAGTTCATCTGTTGAAAAAGATGGCCGTCATCGACCAATCAAAATGGTCGGATTTTGAAGTGACGGATTTGGACGGGGAAAGTGGCTACATATATGCATTGCCATATGGCGATCACGAATATGCAAAAATTTTGCTCCTAGGTCACGTGGTTTGGCCGCCATCTTGAATTTTGTGAAAAACTTTGCCAATTTTGCAACGGCTTATTCTCTTGAACCCTGATAGATACGGATTTCTAGGTCACTGCGATATGTCGGGAAGGCCATGGTCTGTTGTACTGAAAGCAAATATTTTCGATTGGCTGAATGGTTTGGCAGCCATATTGGATTTAGCTCCATACCTTCATTGATCTTCTCTTCTGAAACCGCTGCTCCGATCGTTGTGAAACTTGGTACACATGATCAATGGACAGAGTTCTCCCTTTTTATGACTCATAAAGTTCATCTGTTAAAAAAGATGGCCGCCATCGACCAATCAAAATGGTCGAATTTTCAAGTGACGGATTTTGGCGGGAAAAGTTATGAAATATATGTTATATGATTTGGCGATCACGAATATGTAAAACTTGTGCTCCTAGGTCACGTGGTTTGGCCGCCATCTTGAATTTTGTCAAAAACGGCACGTATCTTGTACAGGCTACAACTCAAGTACTATGGGAGGTACAGCCATGCAGTTTGTTGCAGTATATTGTCCGGGAGCAGCTCTTTCGGCTATACTTGAACCATTTCAACGTAGCTTCAATAGTTTCCCAGTTATTTTCAGAAGTTAATCACCCAAATTTGCGAATTGACAGATTGTTCTTCATTGGTAACTATGTAGGTTAGATCTAAAAGGAAGTATATCCCGCATTAAATTATATCCCGCACTAAATGCTCAGTTGTTTTTATTGGATAATATCATTTCATACTTTATGGTTTCATTTCATTTAATCCTAGCTTAAATAATTTTCCCGCTATTATCAAATGTAATTCTTTCACGTTTGCGTATTAACAGAAAAATCCCCATTCCATTGACTGTTTCGGCAACCTCTGCCAGAGAAGAATTTGTTTTCATTTGTTTCTGCCACTGTTGTGACGAATAATAAATGAAGGCCAGTGGTAGGTGTTTGGAGTATGAAATGTGTTCGATTTCGCTCAAAGCTTGATTTGAATTCGGGGCCTAATATGATGTTAATCAGAGGGACTATTTGGGTGTCTGTGCACCGCTTTCTCAAGGCAGAGAAAAAGCCGAAAGTATGTATCCAAAGAACAATGCAAAACCCAGACAGTAGGCCGCAGACAGTCTGGTTTTAATATAAACATTCACGGAAACGTGACATCTGTTTTCGCCTGAACGTGGATGATCGCTGTTTACAGAAACGACCCTGCCACCTAATAAATGTCCTGATCTAATAGCTGGTCATAGTAACCAAGTCTATGTTCTCCTGCAGAGTCTATTTCCACTTTGTATTTTGTGTGCGTGCTTTTGAGCAGTTAACCCGTACTCGAGTTTTGCAGAGGGACAAGTTGTACAACATTTCAGAATAATACTGGTAACTCATATCAATCTCTGGTCTATCCAGACGGTACTCTAAAATATTTGTAAATAAGGACGGTTTACCAGTTAGTGACACTTTATTCATAATTGGTTGTCTTCATTCATCGAATCCTGAATCGACTGGTATATTTTCACATGAACCGGCCTGGGCAATTTCGGCAGTTACGTGCAAAACTGACGATATATATATGCGGTGTTATATGGAGATGAAGACTATGCCAACAGGTTGTGGTTTGGCTGGTATCACAGCAAATCTTCAAAGCCGGCTAATGCTCTTGAAATATAAACCAAATCTTTATATAAGCTGACACGAATGTTGTAAGTGACTATCCTTGGGTATCGACAGTTCCATTTCGGATTCTCGTCAAAGAAAGGCAAAAACTTTATATTAGCCGACACAAAGCATTTCTTCTGTCTTACTATCCTTGGACATCGACTGATCCTTCACGGGTTGTTTGACAAAACTATATTACTGTGATCGCTTTTTCATATGCATTTTGAAGTTTATCGGTACATATATCACAATTTGCCGACACGAACCATTAATACGTATGTGACTGTTCTTTGACATCGACCGCTCTTGTTCATGCTGTTTGACAAAATTATAATGGTATATTCTGTGAAAACGTTTGCAGGTGTATTTCCTCGTCCATTCAATTATAAACTGTATTTAAGCAGACACAAATATACATAAGCGGTTTTGTTGCAGGCAAAGTAAAAATCTACTTGGACATCGACTTCTCTGAAATACCGGATCTATCAAAATCTTCCTAGAATCGCTAATAGTACGTTAAATCACCTCTATCTTTTTATTTTCTTGGGGAGGATAGCTGGATATCTTTAGCAATTCAATCCAAACTTTCATTTCAACACCCACACAGGTAGAGTACAGATCAAATAAAATTGCCGCTATCGACGTACACAACTTTTCATATGGAGGATTTCAACGAAATGTTGTCAAATATGGTGACTTCAAGGTCTAATTGGCTGCGATATGTGCTTGCAACCCGAGGATTGCCGCTCGCGGCTATATTTAGGGTTGCAAGCCAGAGGCTGCAAACCTCTTATTATTGGTATTATTATTATTATTTTTCTTTTTCTTCCGCCGGATTTTGTGGCAAAATTTCCTCAGCTGTCGTTCAACCGATGAAGTCGAAACTTCACACAGGTATTGGGGATCGAGAGATCTAATGCATATCAAAAGAAGAAGTCGATTGGTCAAAAGCCCCGGCGGCCATCTTGGATTTACCCTCAAAAAAAAGTTTTTTTCAAAGATCTTCTTCTCTGGAACCGCTGGGTCGATTGGCTCGAAACTTGAGACACATGATCTATGGATCTGGGGCTCTCAAAACACGATTTGAAATTTTGCTGCGTAAAACAAAATGGCCGCCATTGACCAATCAAAATTGTTGATTTTTCAAGTAACGGATTTGGACGGGAAAGGTATCTACATATATGCATTGGGATATGGCGATCACGAATATGCAAAAATTTTGGACCTCGGTCACGTGGTTTGGCCGCCATCTTGGATTTTGTCAGAAACGGAGCACATCTTGTAGAGCCTATATCTCGAGAACTACGAGCGGTACAGCCTTGCCGTTTGTTGCATTATGTTGTCCAGGTGCAGCTCTTTCGGAAGTATGTCAACTGTTTTCCCCTATCTTCAATAGTTTTCCCGTTATTTTCCATTGTAATTCACCCAAATTTGTCAATTATCGGATTTTTAATGTAACGGATTTTGATAGCGGAAGTGACTATATGTAAGTTATGGGACACAACGATGATGAATTTGGTGAGTTCGTGGTAGTTGATCCCATTAGATCTAATGAATACCCAAAGAAGAAGCTGATTGGTCCGATGCTTTGGCAGCCATCTTGGATTTACCCTAAACCTTTCAAGATCTTCTTCTCTGGAACCACTAGGTCGATTGACTTGAAACTTGGTACAGATGATCTATGGATCTGGGGCTCTCAAATTACGATTTGAAAATTTGCTCTGTAAAACAAAATGTCCGCTATTGACCAATCAAAATTGTTGATTTTTCAAGTAACGGATTTGGACGGGGAAAGTGGCTACATATATGCAATGGGATATGGCGATCACGAATATGCATTAATTTTTTTGTCCTCCGTCACGTGGTTTGGCTGCCATCTTGAATTTTGTCAGAAACTGAACACATCGTTTAGAGACTATAACTCTGGTACAACCTTGCAGTTTGTTGCATTATATTATCCAGGAGGAGCTCTTTCGGAAGTATGTCAACCATTTCAACGTAACTTCAATAGTATCCCTGCTATTCTCAGATGTAAATCACCCAAATTTGCGAATTGACAGATTGTTCTTCAGTGGTAACTATGTACATTAGATCTAAAGGGCAGCAAATGACGTTTTGCCAAATAAGGTGGCTTCCAGTTCTAAAACTACTGCTGTTGGTTCATTGTCTGCGATATGTGCTTGCAACCCGAGGATTGCCGCTCGCGGCTATATTTATTATTAGGGTTGCAAGCCAAAGGCGTGCAAACCTCTTATTATTGGTATTATTATTATTATTTTTTTTCTTCCGCCGGATTTTGTGGCAAAATTTCCTCAGCCGCCGTTCAACCGATGAAGTCGAAACTTCGCATAGGTGTTGGGGTACGTGAGATCTAATGCATATCAAAACAAAAAGCCGATTGGTCAAAAGCCCCGGCGGCCATCTTGGATTTGTCCTAAAACCTTTCAAGATCTTCTTCTCTGGAACCACCTGACCGATTGTCTCGAAACTTGGCACACATGTTCGATGGATCAGGAGCTCTCAAAATCCTATTTGAAATTTTGCTCCGTAAAACAAAATGGCCGCCATTGACCAATCAAAATTGTCAGATTTTCAGATAACGGATGTGGACGGGAAAAGTGACTACATATATGCATTGCCATATGGTGATCACGAATATGCAAAAATTTTGCTCCAAGGTCACGTGGTTTGGCCGCCATCTTGAATTCTTTGAAAAACTTTGCCAATTTTGCAACGGCTTATTCTCTTGAACCCTGATAGATACGGATTTCTAGGTCACTGCGATATGTCGGGAAGGCCATGGTCTGTTGCACTGAAAGCAAATATTTTCGATTGGCTGAATGGTTTGGCGGCCATATTGGATTTAGCTCCAAACCTTCATTGATCTTTTCTTCTGGAACCGCTGCTCCGATCGTTGTGAAACTTGGTACACATGATCAATGGACAGAGTTCTCCCTTATTATGACCCATAAATTTAATCGGTTAAAAAAGATGGCCGCCATCGACCAATCAAAATGGTCGAATTTTCAAGTGACGGATTATGACGGGAAAAGTTATGAAATATATGTTATATGACATGGCGATCACGAATATGTAAAAAATGTGCTCCTAGGTCAAGTGGTTTGGCCGCCATCTTGAATGTTGTCAAAAAGGGCACGTATCTTGTACAGGCTACAACTGAAGTACTATGGGAGGTACAGCCATGCAGTTTGTTGCAGTATATTGTCCGGGAGCAGCTCTTTCGGTAATACGTCAACCATTTTAACGTAGCTTCAATAGTTTCCCAGTGATTCTCAGAAGTTAATCACCCAAATGTGCGAATTGACAGATTGTTCTTCAGTGGTAACTATGTACGTTAGATCTAAAAGGAAGCAATGACGTCACATGTAGCAAAGGTAGGCGGATGTTCGTGGTAAGTATATCCCGCACTAAATGCTCAGTTGTTTTATTATTGGATAATATCATTTCATACTTTATGGTTTCATTTCATTTAATCCTAGCTTAAATAATTTTCCCGCTATTATCAAATGTAATTGTTTCACGTTTGCGTATTAACAGAAAAATCCCCATTCCATTGACTGTTTTAGGCAACCTCTGCCAGAGAAGAATTTGTTTCCATTTGTTTCTGCCACTGTTGTGACGAATAATAAATGAAGGCCAGTGGTAGGTGTTTGGAGTATGAAATGTGTTCGATTTCGCTCAAAGCTTGATTTTATTTCGGGGCCTAATATGATGTTAATCAGAGGGACTATTTGGGTGTCTGTGCACCGCTTTCTAAAGGCAGAGAAAAGCCGAAAGTATGTATCCAAAGAACAATGCAAAACCCAGACAGTAGGCCGCAGACAGTCTGGTTTTAATATAAACATTCACGGAAACGTGACATCTGTTTTCGCCTGAACGTGGATGATCGCTGTTTACAGAAACGACCCTGCCACCTTAAATGTCCTGATCTAATAGCTGGTCATAGTAACCAAGTCTATGTTCTCCTGCAGAGTCTATTTCCACTTTGTATTTTGTGTGCGTGCTTTTGAGCAGTTAACCCGTACTCGAGTTTTGCAGAGGGACAAGTTGTACAACATTTCAGAATAATACTGGTAACTCATATCAATCTCTGGTCTATCCACACGGTACTCTAAAATATTTGTAAACAAGGACGGTTTACCAGTGACACTTTATTCATAATTGGTTGTCTTCATTCAGCGAATCCTGAATCGACTGGTATATTTTCACATGAACCGGCCTGGGCAATTATTTCGGCAGTTACGTGCAAAACTGACGATATATATATGCGGTGTTATATGGAGATGAAGACTATGCCAACAGGTTGTGGTTTGGCTAGTATCACAGCAAATCTTCAAAGCCGGCTAATGCTCTTGAAATATAAACCAAATCTTTATATAAGCTGACACGAATGTTGTAAGTGACTATCCTTGGGTATCGACAGTTCCATTTCGGATTCTCGTCAAAGAAAGGCAAAAACTTTATATTAGCCGACACAAAGCATTTCTTCTGCCTGACTATCCTTGGACATCGACTGATCCTTCACGGGTTGTTTGACAAAACTATATTACTGTGATCGCTTTTTCATATGCATTTTGAAGTTTATCGGTACTTATATCACAATTTGCCGACACGAACCATTAATACGTATGTGACTGTTCATTGACATCGACTGCTCTAGTTCATGCTGTTTGACAAAATTATAATGGTATATTCTGTGAAAACGTTTGCAGGTGTATTTCCTCGTGCATTCAATTATAAACTGTATTTAAGCTGACACAAATATACATAAGCGGTTTTGTTGCAGGCAAAGTAAAAATCTGCTTGGACATCGACTTCTCTGAAATACCGGATCTATCAAAATCTT
>JAVTVY010025558.1:0-115387 GCA_036873755.1 Hanleya hanleyi
CCCTCCTCACGTGCCCCCACACTACATTATATTGTTTGCCTATTTGAATTTGTTGTCTATATCATCATTCAACAGAGGTCTCTTGATGATTACTCGGAAATTATTCGTGGAGGGCGCCTGCCTACATGGCGGCAGATCTGACATTAGTGCTATTGCATTTAACATGGAATTATAGACCGTACAAGTACGGCTGTTCTTCGAAAAGCCGAGATATTCGTCTGCGTTCACGCTTAAACGTTTCAGAATGCCGGGATGAGATAGCATTATAAGGGATCGTCATGCCAAATCCCTTCACGCAATGAGAACATCCAGTAATCAATTCAACAATGCCAATTAAATACTCTTCGACATTGACTTTCTGGTATACGAAAACCTATGTTGGTCATTGACGGACGATCTTTGTGGATGGCCACGCGTCGACAAAATGTCCGGTCTGACAGCATCCAAAAGACAGAAGCGCTTACATCGATGTTGATGAAATATCGTACAATAATGTATTCAATGCTCTCTGGATTCAAATTTGAAGATGAGATGTTATATATGACATTTGTCAGTTTTTGCCTTCCGGCAAATTAAACGTTAAGCTCACTGTACTTAATGAACACTTTCAGCTATCGTGCTAAAGCCTTCCAGATACTAACATCCTATGTTTTCCCGTGAAAGCTTAGGGCTTATTCCTCAGGTGGATATATCCAGCGTGTTAATGCGTTATTTGTACCACCAGATACATGTACCTATTTCGAGCCAAAACCATTGCCTTGCTAAGCTAATATTCAAACACTGGAATTAGATACCATCATTGTGATGCACTAAGCAGTGTTGATGAAGGATATTACATACATGTACGTACAAAATTAGATTTGTTATATGTGGGCTATACTTGCGCCTGTAATAGATGCCTTTTCAGTTCAAACCGAATGCAATTACCGTTTAGACAGCTATTATAGAACGTGCAGCATAGCCACTATAAACCGAGATTCGATGCATGATTTTCACATAAATTCATGCGGCAATCTCCCGTATTATATTGAATGATATGGAAAGCGAGAAGCAACTCTCTAGTTGATGACCGTTTGATTGCCTCAAACTGCTCATAGTTAAAATGTAGTCGAGATCAAGCAAGTGCTGAAATGATATATGGATGAACACACTTTTTGTTCCGTCTTCAAATAGAACATTTTGAAGAAAATGAAAGCACTGTTTTACCGTAGGACATGATTAAACTTACTGATGTTATATGCGGAGTGACAATCTTCATCTTTAGATAGATTCGGAGGGAAGGAGAAGCATGAGATATGTTTTCCAGATACAAGCGGAGAAGGATTATCTATATAAGCGGGCTTGTACATATTTTATCTAGTCACAGAAGATACGAAAGGGCTTGGATTGAAATACAGTATGGGTAAACGTTATCATGATATATTCGTATGGTGTGTTTTAATACATTTCACCACATTTAAAATCATCTGCACAAGAGAGCTTTTCTATACTCACCTTCTTTGGAAGAAATCACCGATAAGCCAGAAACAACACCTCGAAACCGTGCAGGCGAACTGAACAACAGCTTTTATTCTCTTTTCAACTAGAAAATGTTCCAGAAAATGAAAGCACTTTTCATCCTAAGAAATGATGAAAATGTCTGATTTCATATATGCGCAGAGTGATCAGCGTCTTCATGATAAATCTATAGTGTGGTAAGTTTCAGCTTCCTAGCTGAATGGGTAAACAAAATAATTCCCTTCCTACCACGCCTGGACGGGTCTAAAAAAAATCTTAGGCTAGGTAGGATTAAGCTAGTTTTGTAAGAAAGTAAAAGAATGAAATATATTTTCCAGGCAAAAGCACAGAAGGTTTATCTATAGCGGACCTGCACCTATTGTATATAGTCACAAAAGGTACGAAAGCGCTTGGATTGAAATGCAGTGTAAGTAAACGTCATCGAGCGATATTCGCATGGTGTCTTCTTAATACATTTCACCGAATGTGAAATCACCTGTACAATTTTTACCCGCGTTAAAAATTGGGAGAAAAGGTCAAATGCAAAGTTAAAAAAGGAAGAAAAAAAAACTGTCCACATGCGCACTTCGTCAGGCAGGTTATCCGGAAACGTTATGCGTTATGCGACTAATGTTAACTCATCGATGCGTCTAGGGGCGGTATATGATAATAGGCTTATCTTGGATTTTTGTCGAGACCATCCCAATATCATCACACTCCACATCGCGTGACACTGACAAAGTGACATAGTTCGGAAAAGTACACGGGCTTTCGTCAAACTGATCTCTGAGCCCTTTCCAGGTTCGTTATACATTACTTTCAGTTACAGCTGTCGTACTGCTAGGAAGAAGATTCTCCAAGGTTAGATATAATTTATCTTCGTGTGTACATGAGTGGTTTACATGAACCAGTATTGTTACTGAGAATAAAATTTGCTCAGTGTGAAATTACATGTATTATGTGGTATTTGGTATGGAACGAAATTTAATTCTTCTCAGGCCAATGGCTGCTTTATCCTACCTCTCATCTGGAAAGGTTACACACCACTAAATGATTCTTGTACCGAGGGTTATGTCGGAGAATAGAAGATTGGCTACAGCGATTGGACCATATTCATTCCAGAAGTGAATAGTTTTGTGTAATATTTTTTGTTTATCTCTCTAAAATAGTTGGTCTTCATAACTTAGAAGTTTCTTGGTCACTTTGAAAATAAAAATAAATTTCAGGAAATTTTCATTACACACCCTTTGCCGTCGCCATGGTGGTGTTTATAATACGACATATATTTATCCAGCTGTGGCTCGGAAAAATGGTACATAAGGTCACCTCAATTTTTGATATGTTTGAAGTCAGAAGCCAGACTTTTTGACTGTATATGTTATTAGTCGTCGGGAAATATTGGGAATAGAGTTTTCTGGACATGTGTCAGGCCAATTTACTACATAAATAGTAAGGAGATCATTTGGTGGTGTGCAACCTGGAAAGTTAGACAGAACTGACGCGGGCCGCTTTTTGGCAAACAGGGTAACACAATCTTGGGTATATTTCATCCGCTGTAGTTGGCTAGCTTATCAGTCGATTCCGTGCAGGTCATTAAAAGGAGTGCTAGTACAAAGTTAGTTCTAGCAATTGACATTTATCTTGATTATTTTAGTCGTCAATATTGATTGGGACGAGGAAACTACTGTTTATGGCAGAGCACAACAGAGTAAATAGTAGTTTTTGAATTGATATGACCCAGAATGTGCCATACCATTATGAAATAGTATATGGATTTAAAAAAAACTCGTTTTTTTCAAATTATATAATCTCGCCCACAATGGTTGGTGCATTATTAAAGGATTAGAAACACTGAGGTTAGGTCTGGCGAGACGGACTTTATGTTTTCATGATTTTTCGTAGATAATTTACAGTTCATTGGAATTTGAGCAGTGATAGTATATACAACAAGTTGGAAAAGCAATGCGAATGAAAAGCGATTTATATTATATAAATTGGTTCAAACTACATGTACTTTCTAGTAATTAGATGCTCCTTTGATGCTGCTACGTACAACGTCACTTATTGCCGTAAATTACAATAGTATGCTTGTCGCAAGGTTCTATAGCGAGCGTATTCGGGTTATTGGCAAATTTCTCAGAAACGCATATTTCCAAGAAACGCAATGAATCACCACGTGATGCTAGTACATGATCCACCGACTCTCACAAGTGCTCCGTTGACTTGATATCCGAGGCCATTGGATGATGGTTTAAACACAATGGACTTGTAGGAATTCCACAAACATTCTACTCCGATGTACAGGGATTTCAATTGTGTGCATTGCATACCTGTCGCCAAACGCTTCCCGAGCGTATAAAATATTTGCTCCTCCTGCATGCTTTCTGAAAAGCCCCGTAAGAGCATTTTGTTTAATGGGTAAAATTAGATTATCCATAAAACTGCATTGCGAGTTGTACATCATCATCATGGAACCTCCGACTGTCTGTGGGTTACGACGGTTCTTACTCGAGGGGCACTTTCAACATTAGGATTTTACTTTTGTAAGGACAAATAATTTCAAATCATTTGGTATGTTCTTCCATCGCCACAAATACTTTGTTCAGCAACGCTCTGCCTTTGTTCATTACACTGAATTTCTTGATGAAAGGCAAATAGCGGAGCTGTAACATTAATAGCTAATAATGAAAAGTACCTTTGCTTCACGAAATTGTAGGTAGTAAAACACACAAAAATCATGCAATTAAATGTTTCCCTCTATGAACATTTGAGTCTGAATATTACAGGAAATTTCGCGACAGACCGTGCTTATCGTAAG
Organism: Hanleya hanleyi; assembly: GCA_036873755.1. Taxonomy (NCBI): domain Eukaryota; kingdom Metazoa; phylum Mollusca; class Polyplacophora; order Lepidopleurida; family Hanleyidae; genus Hanleya; species Hanleya hanleyi. Next base: position 4,316 of record JAVTVY010025558.1, read on the forward strand.
GCGACTAAAACTGGTGTAGTGTTGTATAGCGATCCGGACAGTAAATCGTTGCATTGTAGATTCCATTTGCTTGGCTGACCTCTTCGCCAAGAGAATCATTATAATGAATAACTATTCGATGCAGAATATATAAAAAAAAAATTTTTTTATATGAAAAGTAAGTCTTTGAAAAGGCACCTGGAGTAAATTTGACATCGTGGTACATGCTTTGGTCTCCCGCGTTGGTCTATTTAACCCTACCAGGCCTGGGGACGGGGCGGGGGGGGGACAAAATGGCCCCCTACCAAACTTTCTATGCTATCTCCGGAACGACAAAAAAATTGAGAGCTAGCACACCGTGGCTTTAGAGTTTATCACATGGGGTCATTTTGAGCCTATTTGCATAACACCCCGAGCAAAGGGTCATGGGTAAATTCAAGATGGCGGCCACGTGGGGTACCAGAAAAATGATGTTTTCGCCATTTTTCTTCAAGATTACTCCTTTTCCGCGATGAAAAGTGGGCAAAAAACACTTTATTGCACATCAAATTAATATTTATTAATTTATCATGCAGTTTTTGCAGGAAAATTGCATAAATAAAAAAATCGAAAAATCTGACCGAAAAGTCGACCAAAAATGCCGTTTCTTAAAATAACGTCACTGTGACATCATCAAAGCGGCCATCTTGCATTTTTTTTTTTACATTTTCTGGTAGAGCTTGTAAATCTTTTGAGAAATGCATGATCCTGTTGCATATCGCTCCAATTTTGCACCTACTTTCCAATATAATAAACAGGCAAAATATGTCAAACATTTTACAAATTCTTAACATTTTATGGATTTTTCATCATGGCAAAAATATGATTACATTAACCAAAACCAGGCCAGTAACTATTTAACAAGGATGATATATTTTGTATTACCCCGAAGTATCGTTTTGGTTAACACAATGATATATATATCGTATAAAACGATATGAAATCATAAACTGTTCAGCATATTTTGCTTGCTTGTTATAAAAATCCTACGTATTTTATGAAATCAAGTATTCGCAGAATGACAGAATAATATGGAATATAATTGTTTGTGGGAGTTTTGACGGATCTGTATAGTTAAGCCCACTGGTCTCATGGACAATTTCCAAACATAAATGGTTATGTAGAGAGTAAGTATTCCGATATTTTTATCATTAACCCTATCTGACCTGGGCTATTTGGGACCTGTCTAGAAAACAAAATAATTTTTGCCCACTTTTCATCGCGGAAAAGCAGAAATTTTGAAGAAAAATAGAGAAAACATCATTCATCTGGTACCCCAAGTGGCCGCCATCTTGAATTTACCCATGATCCTCTACCAGTGGGGTTGAGCAAATAGGTTCAAAATGACCCCAAGATGATAAACTATAAAGTCCCGGAGTGTCAGCTCTCAAGTTTTTGTTGTTCCAGAGATAGTGCATCAAGTTTCGTGAGGGGAGGCTGGTATGGTTAAATACATATTTCATGGTCAATATACATCAGCGAACCAAGCCATTTCTCGGTTAACTGGTAAACGGTGGCATCATAAACAATCATTGTTTTATATTTATGGTATGTAGCGGTGATAATAACGGGTAGTACACGTATCCATATGCTATAATTACGAGATTTACAGATACGATACTGAGCTCAATTACCGCTGAAACGTCGTCTCCTTTCTCATTAAATCTGTGAAGATTGTGAAATGACACATACCATGCAGGGTGTTAAATATTAGCAAAGGGCCTGTAGTCATTTTTCCTGGGTTGTAATTGACATCACTGATATATGAAAGTATACGGAGAGCTAGCGGGTCAGTATTCACTACATATGAAACATGGAGTCAAGAAATATTGAAAATGTAATTATCTCATAGATTACCAGGGCCGTAGCCAGGATTTACTGAGGGGTGGTTCGCCTTCACTCCAAAAGGGCACATCAGGGGGTTCGCTGTATGGGAGAAGGGGCAAATAGGTGGTTCGCCAGGCCCGTGGCCAGGATTTACTGCGGGGTGGTTCGGTTTCACTCCAAAAGGGAACATCAGGGGGTTCGCTGAATGGGAAAAGGGGCAAATAGGGGGTTCGTATAGTTCGGTGGCCTGAAACAACTGGCATTTAAAACCTAACCGTAATAGAGTGATGTTACAACAAAGCACAATCATACACAGGTACATTCAGGTAGTTTTTACCTTTTTCAACTAGAAAACTATCGAGAAAATCAAAGTAATCTCCCATTCTAGGAAGCACGATAGTCAGTCAGGCGTTACAGCTTTCAAAATAATGATTCCACAGACAAGAGTGCTTCATTCTTTGAAGGAAAGGGCAACATTGAATACATAAGATGAATCGTAAGCATGGCAATCATGTTATCTTGAATTTGAAGGGTGAAATGAAAGCAATCTATCATCTCTTAGACCTAAACAAAAAGCAAGTCATTCAAGCGATATATAGCCTGTAGATCATCCACAGCTTTCCGAACCATTGGTTTCCTCATATAAACAGAGTGAATCTCTGCATACAGTTAAGATACTAAGATTGGTAGGAGAAATAATGCAAAGCAAAGTGATACTTGAGAAGCTTTTCTCTCGTGAGTGTTTACTCACCCATTCTACCACGTGCGAGTTACTGACAGCACAATGCTTTATTCTATTAGATTTATCGAATATCTCATGGCTGTATGATCCTATATCATACCAACTCTCAAGCTCCTTGAATCGGCGATGATAACAAGGAATGCAAGGGACGTAGGGCAGATTAACGGAACAAAAAAGCATCTCTTTTCTTTAGTGCTTTCTCTGATACATATTAACAATAGCTTCCAGATTCATGGTATTTTTTATACATGCGTCTCATCCGTCATTCATTATTCAGCCGTCGTCCCATAAAAAAAAGTATCTGCGTCCTTAATCCAATATCTAATTCATATCAGCATTAGCACCAATTAAAAACAATCATAGTATAATATAAGCTAGTTTCTTGCAAGAGAGAAGGGGTCAACAGTTTTCAATTATGCAGGCAAAACATCATGATGTTCCAAAAATATCAAATCAGTGTCGCTGATCTGTATTCTTATATTATGTGTGATGTATTTCAGTCACGCTTCGTAAACACCACACGATCTTGAAGCAAATTGGGATCATACGGCCCCCAGTCCCGGGTTAAGCGAAATTAGACAAGTTTCGAAGCATAACGCTATACGACTGGCACGCCATCTCGTATTTTGCTATTGGCATGCGATATGTATCGCCTTATTTGAGAAACTTGATGGAAAAACCCAGTTTTATACGCTTTTACAATAACGTTTTGTGACGTTGATTGAGTTCGTAACATTTTACACAGGATCTAGCAGATGCTACTAGGCGACATATGTAATGTAATGCGATGTTAAGCAGTGTTCTTTAATTTCATCAAGAGATAAGTGATTGGTCGTCAAAGCAAATAGTTTGTATGCGGCGATCTCTGCTGACCTCTAATGTTGAGGTTTACTCAGGAGCGACAACTGCAAGGTTCGAAGGATTGCATATAAGTGCATAAAAAATAGATTAAAAAAAGAATGTAGTGTACTTTATATGTAATGTAAGGATGTAAACTTATGTTAAATGTTTGTATATATTCATTCAATTACTCTGGCTGTGGTGGAACAACTTAAACCCAAGCGATGCCCAAAGTAACCCCTTTGTCGAATCTATCCCGCTTTACCTTGGGTAATATATGTGGCTTGACTAAATAATGTAAGTAGTAACACAAATAGGTAAATATGTATATTAAAAAGTGCTGCTACCATTTTGCAGTGCTAACTCTCTGTTAATATATAATATATCCATTAACAGTTCGATAGCATCGCACAGCAAAAAGATTAAGCATATACAAACATTCTGCGAGAATTTATAATCGGTTTCAGAATGTACACTATCTAATATACTTACATGTAGTTAACAAAGCTAGACCATGCATATAATATATAAACATACCTGTTAGTGTAATCAACGATATGAAGCGCACAAGATGCCATATCTCCGTCTCTGGTTCTGTCTCTGCATTTGTCCTTTTTGTCCAACAAACCCGATGTGGCAAACTCCAAGTCCTATCTCCAACAGCGTATTATATCGGCTGCTCATCCGATTTATTTCAACATTTTTCTAGTTTACAGCGAGGTCAGGTTTTCTGCACTTCCATTCGCTGTCACAACGCAATTAGAACGTATATACGGACCGCCAATTAGGTCGAGGACAAAATACGATATGGATGTAGGAGCGCGTGTAAAATTATATATAACATCGTGTGCACTGTAATCTTGGCCTTGTATAACAATATGATTCAGCTGGGATTGAAACGTACATTGAAAATTTTCTGTACTTTGGAGATTATTTTCGTTGCACTGACAATGAGAAACACACGAAAGGTTGGACTGACGTCTACCAAATGTCTGTCCTTTGGTTTTAGGGCCGTAATTCCTGGTCATTTTTGTCTAAATAATTTAGAGATGCAGCCGAAATTGAGAGGTAGAACAAAAGTAATTTAGAATGGTGGGTGTTGAAAGTGATTCAGGGGTAAGTCTTAAAAAGACGAAACGTTTAGTATGGAATAGACCTAAAATATGTAACCGTATAACTGCATATACTATACATGTGTGGTATTAACCAGCACTCTACTAAGCACTATATAAAAATGATAAACAAAAATGTAACTTAACTACAACACGTTCGAACAATTTGTCAACACAAAGATACCCGCGTAAGCAGATAAAACATGAAAGCTAAATATAGTAATAATGCTAAGAACTATATAGAAAGGCTAAACTAAACTGTTACTTAACTGAAGCATGTTCAGAAAAAAAATTCCACAAAAAAGATACCTGCGTAAGCAGATAAAACGCTGAAAGGTAAATATAGTATTAATACAAGAATGAAAGTAATCTCACAATGAGGCCGAAGTTTACATCGTCGCTGGTTAGAATATTTTCGGGTATGGGTGCCCGTCTGCAGTAACCAAAACACAAGTCTGAATACTCACGGAAAATGTTCCCAATTTATACCCTCAAGAGAAAAAGCTTGTGTACAGAAGGGTCTCATGTAGTGATTAGGCAGTGACACAGGTTTCTCAAATACAACGCTAAATTATTTTAATAACAATATCTAGATAAATTACAACGCATATAAGGGAAGTGGGAAGAGGTGCCGACACACTGACAGAGCCACATGACTTCACAGTATTGTCTTCTGGTTAACCTATTCTAAAGCACGTGCCAAGAATCTAACGATTCGTGATGTGTTGTATCTCAGGTACGCTTTTATTGTACCTGTTCATGTGGCAACTTGGATGACATGACCATACGGCCCCTAGCACCGGCATAAGCAGTTTTAGATACAAATCTAGAGAGCTATGATGGAAATGGTCTGACAATTCGTATATTGGTAATTGGTGAGCTGTGTCGCTGTGACAACTCGTACACTGGGGATTGGTGAGCTGTATCGTCGTCAGATGAAAATGACGGCAGTTAACACAAAGGACTAGTCTGTAAGGTCCGATGTCGACCCAGCATCAACTTCCCACAATGCCAACATATATCAAAGACCAAAAGATCTGTACAGGGGGCGGGCTTCGGTGACGAAACGTCCACCAGCAGAATCTCGCCATATACAGGTAAAAATTACAATGCATATAAGGGAAGTGGGAAGAGGTGCCGACATACTGACAGAGCCACATGACTTCACAGTATAGTCTTCTGGTTAACCTATTCTAAAGCACATACCAAGAATCTAACGATTCGCGTGTTGTATCCCAGGTACGCTTTTATTGTACCTGTTCATGTGGCAACTTGGATGACATGACCACATGGCCCCTAGTACCGGCATAAGCGGTATTAGATACAAATCTATAGAGCTATGATGGAAATTCTCTGACAACTCGTATATTGGTAATTGGTGAGCTGTGTCGCTGTGACAACTCGTACACTGGGGATTGGTGAGCTGTATCGTCGTCAGATGAAAATGACGACATTTAACACAAAAGACTAGTCTGTAAGGCCCGATGTCGAACCAGCATCAACTTCCCACAATGCCAACATATATCAAAGACCAATAGGTCTGGGGGGCGGGCCTCGGGGACGAAATGTCCACCAGCAGAATCTCGCCATATACAGGTAAAAATTACAATGCATATAAGGAAAGTGGGAAATGGTGCCGACATACTGACAGAGCCACATGACTTCACAGTATAGTCTTCTGGTTAACCTATTCTAAAGCACATACCAAGAATCTAACGATTCGTGATGTGTTGTATCTCAGATACGCTTTTATTGTACCTGTCCATACGGCAACTTGGATGACATGACCACACGGCCCCTAGCACCGGCATAAGCGGTATTAGATACAAATCTAGAGAGTTAACGATGGAAAAGCTCTGACAACTGGTGTATTGGTAATTGGTGATCTGTGTCGCTGTGACAACTCGTACACTGGGGATTGGTGAGCTGTATCGTCGTCAGATGAAAATGACGGCATTTAACACAAAAGACTAGTCTGTAAACCCGATGTCGACCCAGCATCAACTTCCCACAATGCCAACATATATCAAAGACCAAAAGGTCTGTACAGGGGCCGGACCTCGGGGACGAAACGTCCACCAGCAGAATCTTGCCATATACAGGTAAAAATTACAACGCATATGAGGGAAGTGGGAAGAGGTGCCCACATACTGACATAGCCACATGACTTCACAGTATAGTCTTCTGTTTAACCTATTCTAAAGCACATACCAAGAATCTAACGATTCGTGATGTGTTGTATCTCAGATACGCTTTTATTGTACCTGTTCATGCGGCAACTTGGATGACATGACCACACGGGCCCTAGCACCAGCATAAGCGGTATTAGATACAAATCTAGAGAGTTATGATGGAAATTCTCTGACAACTCGTATATTGGTAATTGGTGAGCTGTGTCGCTGTGACAACTCGTACACTGGGGGTTGATGAGCTGTATCGTCGTCAAATGAAAATGACGGCATTTAACACACAAGACTAGTCTGTAAGGCCCGATGTCGACCCAGCATCAACTTCCCACAATGCCAACATATATCAAAAGGTCTGTACAGGGGGCGGGCCTCGGGGACGAAACGTCCACCAGCAGCATCTCGCCATATACAGGTAAAAATTACAACGCATATTAGGGAAGTAGGAAGAGGTGCCGACATACTGACTTAAAATAATCCTAGTTGGAAGTCACTCTATAAGCATTCTAAATACAGATTTCTTGACACCACTTGCTTCTACACCGGTTTTGTCAGCAGTTGGGCATGGGATCAATGGTCCACATCCACAAGGATTAGTGTTACTAGACCATGTCGTTGTAATCAGCAGGAGAAACATCAACCGTTAATTGTTAATCATGAGACTATTGTTTACTTAACAAGTCTCCAGTGAACCGGCCATGATACAAAGAGAGATCATGTGTATTGTTGAAACCTGGGTTGGATATCAAAATACCTTGTGATCACACAGTTACTAAAATAATCAAAAGAATCAGTGTACATACAGCATTGATATGAGATATTGATTACCTATCCCAGATAACAGACATGTTTCGACGGTGTTGTATGAAATAGACAATGCTGGGTTCTATAGAAACAATTTAGGAGTGGATGTAGGCACTGGCACAGGGATGTATTAAAGAAAACTCGTTTCTAAAGACAAGTTTCTGGTAGTTTTAAAAGGCTGCTATAGTATAGATTATGCCATGACAGTAAATCGTACGAACGTAAATTTCAGTCTCCAGCCTATGTTAGAGGATATAGTTTACTTCGGACAAGTAATTCGCGTAAACTCTTATTTTTGTGTAAGCTATGATTGGCTTCAAATTGAGTGGCTGCTTAACCCTATCTGGCCTGGGCTTTTTGGGACCTGTTGTGGCCTGGGGGGCATTTCCTGGGGGGCAGAAATGGCCCCCCCAATTATTTTTCTTACCCCTTTAGCTGGGGGGCTGAAACTTACCACACCATACCCTTGGGTCAAACTCTATCAGAAAATGTACAAAAATCCCAGATGGCCGCTTTGATGACGTCACAATGACGTCATTTCCCAAAACGGCATTTCTTGGTCGATTTTTCAGTCAGATTTCTCGAATTTTTTATTGATGCAATTTCTCCACAAAAACTGCATGATAAATTAGTAAATATTAATGTGATGGGAAATAAAATAGTTTTTGCCCGCTTTTGATCTCGGAAAAGCAGACACTTTGAAGAAATATGACAAAACATCACTTTTCTGGGACCCCACGTGGTCGCCATCTTGAATTTTCTCATGATCCTCTGCTCGGGGGTTATGCAAATAGGCTTAAAATGACCCCATGTGACAAACTGTAAAGTCACGGAGTTTCAGCTCTCCGTTTTCTTGTCGTTCCGGAGATAGCGCAGAAAGTTTGGTAGAGGGGCCCATTTCGCTCCCCCCACCCACCACAGGGGGTTAAGTTTAAATTGGAGATTCTGATATTCCTCCTTTAGCATACGAGCGGCTTCAACATATCGCCTGCTATAGGGAATTACAAAAGGTATTACCTCCCGTTTAGACTGTTTGCCTGGATCGATATTCATGCCGAAAGGATATCGTGTTTGTAAAGTTTTGATCCAAAATGTCTCTCGTATCGCTCTTAGATCGTCAGTCTCTTCCCGTGTGGTGAGAGTGGGAATTTGTTCAATAGGCATGATCTGAAAATGTTCCTGGAGGATGTGTCCTCGAAGATCGAAATGGTCGTTAACCGGACCGTCATTTTGAAGTGTAATATCAGATTTATGACGCGTGGCTTCTTCCCTAAAAGCCATTTGTGTTTCACCGATATACTGTTTAAGACACCTTTTACACGTAATGAGATATATTACGTTCACCGAGTCACAGGTGAGATGGTCTCGTAGTTGATATTTCTTTCTCGTTTGTTCACTTTTGAAGTATGTTCGAATCGCGATGAATGTATCAAGTTTATATCGTTGTTTTAGGCATGTTTGACTTTGACCGTTGCCGACGTTGGGGCGATTATGTTTGATCCTAACTGGCTCAAACCTACGGCTGTTGTCTGTGTGAAGTGTTGTGATCTCTCGGAGGGTGTTCGATTTGATTCGACGCAGGGAACGAGCTGAATAGCTTCTAGGTTTCAATGCTTGGAATAATACTGAACAAGATTTGTTGAAATTTTGGAGATTGCAAGAAATTCCGGTGAAATCGGATGATTTGTGATTTGATTATACCCTTAAGCATATGAGGAGGATGAAACGACTTGGCATGGAGGAGTTCATGTGTGTCAGTAGGTTTGGAAAATACCTTTTAATCCAAATACCCAGTATTGGTGAACCCGAGCCTTTGTAGACTGTGACATCCAAATAATCAATAGAGGATTCGTGAACCACTGCTTCTAATTACCCCTCAGCTCATAGGGCTGTGGGGTCTTGTCTTTGCCATGTACGTACGTCCGTCCGTCTGTCCGTCCGGTCGTCCGTCCGTCCGTCAACATTTTCTTGTCCGCTGAATATCTGCAGATCTATGAAGTCGGGCCCGACCAAACTTTGGTGAGAGCTTCCTTAATGTTGACTGACGAAATGATTAGATTTTCAGATGGCTATGATGATTTCATGATTTTTAATTATTTTTTTTAATTATTTATTGATGGCTTAGCACTGTTATCTATGCCCATCGTGAACCCTTGGTTGCATGTTTCATTGTGACTTTTGAAGGTCCAAGATTCAAGATTATCATTGGATGGAACTCCCCATTTCCCATATATTCTGGGAGCTTACATGATGCTACACTTGTTCAACCTATGCACTACCCTCGGGAAGATTGCCCCACCCCTGGGGCACTAAATGTTAAAGTTTCCGCAGTATCGAACCCCTGTTAGGTTTGAATTTCGTGTCGCCTTAAATGAAGGACAATATTTTTTTCCAATTTTGCTACATAGATTTATCCGAAAGCTTTTGCACAAACCATATTTTATTTCAGAAGTATAATATGAAATAACTGGCGGGGGAATCGCTGCAGTATCGAACCCCTGTTAGTTTGAATTTCGCGTCGCCTTAAATGAAGGACAACATTTTTCTTCAATTTTGCTATTAAATCATTCTACTCCACATGATATGATTTATCCTAAAGCTTTTGCACAAAACATATTTTATTTCAGAAGTATAATATGAAATAACTGGCAGGGTAATCCCTGCAGTATCGACCCTGTTAGTCGGAATTTCGCGTCGCCTTAAATGAAGGACATCATTTTTCTTCAATTTTGCTGTTAAATCATTCTATTCTACATCAGATTTATCCTTTTGCATGAACCATATTTGTGTCCACACATTTAACTGGTACACCATAATGCTTCAATATTTGTCACCAGACATGTTACTGTACCTTGGAAATTATTTAAAACGAGTGATTAGGAGAGCCCATTTTTAGTCTGACTTTGGGCAATTTTGAACCAGTTTGCATACCTGAAACTTATGCCCTGCCGCCCTCCCCCCCCCCCACCAATAAGGATAATGGTGGGCCTGTGTTAATCAGTGTGTTTCTATGCCATCAACTTGCCACTGATAAAGCTACACTTTCTTGCATGCTGTAATCCCAGCACACCACTCAAGTGAAAATGAAGTCTATTATATATACGGTACAGAAATCACACGAACTCTATCCGCAGGGCTGTATCCAGGGAGTTTTTGCAGCTTCCGATCCCAAACTCTCAGTTCCTTTTCGTAATTCATTATCGAGGGTCCAATTTTGTTTAGTGAATTGCGCCAAACAGAGGTGTATTAACATGAAATTCAATACCCAGCTATGCAATCGGATCGATATTGAGGCTCTCAGAAGCTTTTTCTAGGAGTATTTCCTTCAGAAATCCTTTCAAATTGAACAACAACAACAGCACTTTCGTTTTTTGTTTCATTTGAGTTTTGGGCGCCCATACGTTTTCCGGAACTAAATTGGCTCTAGATGCAGCCATGATCCTACTTGACTAAAAAAACAGGCTGAGGGCCCTTACAAACCAATAAGCTGGGGAATTTGTGGGGTTTATGTCGGGCAAGCTGTGTGGGGATCATGTGGGGAATGTGTAGGACAGCCAATGTGGGGAATGTGTAGGGATTTGGTAAAATCCCCATATTGGACTTAGTCGTGGAAAAGGAGTTTCTTAATGCTGCTTAGCTGAATTAAATCCCCGCACTATCCCAACCTCAGCCCCACGTGTTCCCTACATGTGGGGATGATGCGGGGAACTATATTTAAAGCTGGTATGGGATAGACCCAAAATATTTCTGCAGTAAGTCAAGCATGGTACAGAAAACCCCACAATATCCCCACGTGGGGAATCGGCGGGGTAGTAATTCCAGCATGGGAGAGAAAACCCCACAATATCCCCACGTGGGGAATCTGCGGGGCAGAAAACCCCACAACATCCCCACGTTGGGAATCTGCGGGGCAGTAATTCCAGCATGGGAGAGAAAACCCCACAATATCCCCACGTGGGGAATCTGCGGGGCAGAAAACCCCACAACATCCCCACGTTGGGAATCTGCGGGGCAGTAATTCCAGCATGGGAGAGAAAACCCCACAATATCCCCATGTGGGGAATCTGCGCGGCAGAAAACCCCACAATATCCCCAGGTGGGGAATCTGCGGGGCAGTAATTCCAATATGGGAGAGAAAACCCCACAATATCCCCACGTTGGGCAAAAAACCCCACAACATCCCCACGTGGGGAATCTGTGGGGCAGTAATTCCAGCATGAGAGAGAAAACCCCACAACATCCCCACGTTGGGAATCTGCGGGGCAGTAATTCCAGCATGGGAGAGAAAACCCCACAATATCCCCATGTGGGGAATCTGCGGGGCAGAAAACCCCACAATATCCCCACGTTGGGAATCTGCGGGGCAGAAAACCCCACAACATCCCCACGTGGGGAATTCCTCCTGCAATATCATCCATCCCTTAAAATAACCACCAGCAAAGGCAAAATCCACGCGTATTCCACCTTTTATTCTTTAACAACATAAAATATATATTGTATCATGTCTTAAAACACCCGAGCACAAAACGGGAAGCACATTGAAAGTCTGTGTCAAGTAGAATGGTTTTTTTTCATCCCTCAAAGGTTTAAAAAAATCTGTCTTGGTCTTTTCCCACCTGTTGTGGGATGGCCTTTAGCATTCCTTGGGGGGGCTGTCGTTGGCAGATGAGGGTGAAGCTGAAGAAGAGTCCACCAGCTCTTCTGACATGTGGAGATCATGCTGCTTCAATGGTGTTTTCTGGCGGACTCTACCTGACCTTGCTGCGTCATGGCATTTCTGAGTGATGCCTCTCCTTACTTTGGACCACAGTGTGCCCTTGCAAACCCTTGCAAACATAACCTGGAAGTCAAACAATGAAAAACGATTAGTATATTCTGAATGCCCGAGCTATCGTAATAAATTAATACAGGAAACAAATATGGTTGAACATACAGATATTCCAGTTTCATGATAATGGCAGTCAAACATTGACCCCTACAAAACTGGCTAAAACAAAACACAATAAATTCAGATCACTCTCATCACTGATCAGACCATTTTATGTTCATATAACTAACAGCATAGGGTTCGAGATATACAGATCTATCAAACAACAAGTAATATTTTTTTCAAATTTATATACGAAGCTGTGCATCTGAAAACCTCTCGATTCTTCGATAACTCCAAGTTATCAGGTCACAGAAACCTGATTCATAGTGAGCAGTTTGATGGTATTCGAGATATGCACTGGATAAGCATATATTGAAGGGCCATAAAGAATGTGAAAATGCACATCAGTAAGGTACTAAGCATCTTCATGTATGTTTCGATCAAATAGCAGCTGAGATATCATCCACGGTACAGCAATACGAAAGTGATTTCTGTATTCCCCTTCATGATGGGGGGGGGGGGAGAGAAGGTGACAGCCGCCAACCTTGGCGATGTGGAACTGATGTGTTCCATGTTCTCCTAACAGATATGAATAATTTACTTCAACTTACACTATGTCGCTCAGCCAGTTCCTGTGACACAAAGCCCGGGAGAGGTGCGTCTACATTGGTCTGGGTTGGGAGAAGTTTGTTGCCATACTGTTTCTCCAGAAAATACAACCTTGTGATTTTTTTCCATCATCACTATTCCTGAAGACTGCAGTACAAACAGCGACCTGTTTTACCATACACAGCCACCTTAAAAGACAATAAAACAAGAGTTCAATTGAACCCAAAATACGCCCGTAAAAACATAGACAGTTTTATCTCCTGAATGTTGTTATAGACAACGGTTAACCATACAAATGAACCTTTCTGGACTGTATGTTGTTTGTATTGTTGCAATTGTCATAATACTGTACATGTATAAGCTATCATTGTTGTGTAAGTGGTGTAGTCAGGTTTGGAAATCAGGTTGGGGGAGGGGGGGGGGATACATAAGGGCCTAGATTGGTATTTGTAGGAGCAAGTTAAACTCCAGTTACTCTTACTCTGCGGTGGTGCATATTCCCTCACTCCCGGTTATGCACTTATGTATACATGTATCAGTAACTTTAAAACAAAATTTTTGTTATCATAAGCTGCAAAAGTAAGCTCATTGCCTGATGAATTAGGTCGAAATGACAGTAGGTGCCAAATACAAGGATTTCAGACTAAAATCAAGGGGAGTAACTGAAGAAAACGTCAAATCAGCTCAAAAACAGTTTGTGCACACCTACACATGGTACTGACCATATGTACCAAATTCCAAAAGGACAGTATGTGTCAAATTTAAATTTCAGACCAAAATCAAGGGGAGCAACTCGAGAAACTGTTGAATCAACTCTAAAAAAAATTGTGCACATGTTCACTCAGCACCAATCATGTGTACCTAATTTCAAAAGAATGCAATTAAACCCCTCTTAAAGGAGTTTCGTTGACGAGGACTGTAGGTGCCAAACAAAAAGTATTCCAGACTAAAATCAAGGGCGGATAACTAAAGAAAATGTTGAATTGGTTTGAAAAAAATTCCACGCAAAAAAAAATAAAACACGCAGTAGTCTACAGTTATCGAGCTGTAAGGTTGTGTCACAAGAGTGATGTCCCTTCATGTAGCCGACCCATCGGCAGACGAAACAGTGGGCCAAATTTGAGGAAGATCCATGCCAAAATCCATGCCAAAATCAAGTAGTTATGCAAGATACCTTTTCATAGTTTTTCCTATAAAGCATTATACATGCAAGCATTCCTGAGAAATCGCAAGGTTTCATGGGGAAATCCAAGATGGCTGCCTGGTGGCCATATTGGATTTTCGAATCGGACCAGAAAAGGTATCTTGCATAACTACACGCCAAGGGGAACATGTGTACCGAATCTGAGAAAGATCCATGCAGTAGTTCCTGAGAAATCCCGATAACAAGGTTTCATGGGGAAATCCAAGATGGCCGCCTTGTGGCCATATTGGATTTTCGAATCCAAGAATTGTTTACGGACGGACGACGGACGGACAGACGACAGACCATGGACGAAAAGCGATTTGAACAGTCCATCATCTGGTGATGGTGGGCTAAAAATAGCCTGTTGCAGTTGTTCATATGTCGTGGTGTAGTGGATATGCACGTTGGATCACAAGCGCCTCAAAATTTTCTTTTATCGAGTTAAATTCCCAGGAGATCAACATGTGTGACGTTGACAAGTTATTTCAATCTTTCTCAGTTTTGTAAAAAAAAAAACTAGAACTCGTGGACTTCGGAAGGCTGCCGTCATATATGCGTGCATTTTATGGTTTTGATGTTTGAGTGTAATCTGCAGAAATACATAGTTTTTCCTATTTCACAAAACTGGGTCATGTGTATAGTGCTGTGTTATGTATAATGCTTTATTTACCTTTGTCAGTCATAACAGGAAAAAATGTACAAAGTACAATACTTTAATAATTAAAACTAATTTGGTGGTTCAGAGAAAATTTTAATGAAAAGCAGAGCGTTTGAAGTCCACCGACATTGAAACTACTGATTTGGCTTGGAACCTTAAAATTCAGTACTCAGCATGGAAAGTTAGCTCGAGTGAAATCCTGTGGCAAGTTAACCACATACAAAATTTGAAAAGGATCCGTTCAGGTTTTCAAAAGTTACTGTCGGAGTCTAGCGGATCACGGTTAAAAACAAGCCCAAGAGAGATCTTGCGGTGAGCGAGTGAGTGAACCCTATTTCAGTCATATCACGATGTTTGGTTCCTATTCCTCTTCACACCCGGAAACCACACAGGAAGGGTCCTATTCTCCATGGGTGCCCCAGTTAGTCGTCTCTTACAACAAGCTCTCTGAGGAGCTGAGACCTATTCTTATGATGATTTGGAGTTTGGACACACGGACGGACCCCAATACCATATTCTCCCCTTTAGCCCTTTGGGGGACAGTTATAGAGGAAAAACATAATGAATGTATCGCTGCAGTTCAAGTTGAGGAAAGTTTTGTCACACGATTCAAGCACCCTATGCAATGTATTGCTTAAATAATGGTTACATGGATGATGTGTAATAATATTTGATAAAAACTGGTTATTATGAAATGATAAACATGGTACTGAACTCAAATTTTAAAGAAAATCTTGACCTAAAATAGGACCTTTTGTACCATTGACAAAGTTCACAAATGTTTTTAAGCATCTTCCCTACTGAAATATTCACTGGTTTTGCATATTACCAAATAAGTGTGGCCTGCAGTTCCAGGCTGCTGTTGTCTGCTATAAAAATGAATCAAATATTTTTTTGTTCAAGTTTTTCTGGTTATTTGCAACAACAACAGTTTCACACTGGCAGATATAAAAACAAACTTGCAGCAGCAGTGAAAAATACCCATCGAGTTAAGAGTGGATTAACAGATTTTTTCTAAATCGTCCGTTAGTCAACGTGTGCACAATCCTTCAAAAGCAAGAAATTAACATGAGGGTGAGACTCGCAAAACCCCTCGGCTTCCCCCGAGTAACTAAGAAATATGCTGAGAAAGTGCAATATATTATGGTTACAGGGCCTGATCTAGACTTTTAGTTTGGGCACCTATAGATGGTGCAGAGTGTGATAAGTTATAATGAAATAGGCCATGATGTGGGACTGTCGAAGCCTATGGAAGCTGTGGGAGTACTAAATGGTCTAAATACAGCCGGATATCTAATTCATATTTGGCGAAAGTACTTGCATTAGTATTGGTTTCAGCCTGTTCAGAGAGGGGATTTGTTTATTGTTTTATTTGGGGGGGTCATAATGAGCTCGAAAACAGCCTGGGTCAGGCCTGGGCTACATGTACTAATCATTCAGGATTGTACTTTTTACAGCATATCATTATTCTGCAGATTTAACAGCTACAGTAACATTCAAGCAAATATCGCAAAAGGGGCATAATTTTTCAAGGAGATAAATAATTTGGTAGCCGTACCGAACACAATTTAGTAGATGTACCGAACACGGGCCTGCAGATATGACTTGTACACTCAACTTATATATCACAAAATCAGAGATAATTAGATCCGAAATGAAACTCTTAACCCCTAATGTACAGCAAGTCAAGGGGCTGGCCCTGAAACATGCCCGGTAAATAATAAGCTACAAATAACTGGTTTGGCACCCCTTTCCCCACAACTGGTGGGACATCCCACCTCTTAGAAATGAACAGGATATCACAGTTTTTTCTCAGACATGCAGTGATTATAAGATTTCCTCACCTCTAGGTGTAACTTCCTTTCCTTGTAGGAGAGGATAACTGGTATTCACATGAGGTCCACAAGCCAATCTAATCCATTATCCTGTTATCAATTCACACAATGGGTGGGGTCCAGTATTTGCCTGTTCCTATAAATCATTGAAATACAAACAAAATTATTTATATTAGATAAAACTCAATCAGGGCAGTATACATTCTGTAGCAAATTATTGTTACCTGAAAAGAGAGGCAGAAATGCATTTTAGTATCAAACATAATACTGTTAAACGCGACAGTTTTATAGTCTAAAGTACCGGTTACAGAACAGAATTTCATATTTTAAACTGTGCTCTCAGCCTATTTCACTTGTAAACAGAAAATTCATTCCATTGCAAATAAAAATCAATCTTCCTTTCCATTGAGAGCAAACTAATGGAGGTAAATGTAGGTGAGGTGTTCAGCCAACGACATACAAACTACCATACATGTATTTCTAATTTGATGATCATACTTCTAGTCAGCTATGCATTAAACAGACTAAAAAACAAACAAACAGTATCAATGACTAGTGATTAATCAATCCAGATACAGCCATTGAAGGGATATTTAGCCTACTCTACCTTGGAGTCACTGTTCAAATCTTTGTACTCTTCTGATGGCGGAATGTCCATCCATGACATGCTCTGGTTCCATGACAACATCACCCTTGAAATTATCATTTCAGTCATATGCCTCAAACCTGATAAAAAAAAGATGTATTCAATAGGAGTTTTGCACCTCCCCCCCCCCTTCACATTTTTTTTTTCAATAATAATAATAAAAACAATCCTGGCCTGCAATAGTTTCATATACAGAACTTTTTCTCTGTTGTTTCTATATAAACATATATTCTGACCAGACAGATCACCGTATCAAATCTAAAACTGGCGGTCAGTAAAATTAAATTAATATCGTGTTGGTTCGAAAACAGGTGATTTCACCCCTGTACCTAAACGACCAGCTGTCTGAATATCCATCCCGTTTTAGGGACAGAAACTTTTAAATAGAAATTCATTTTTTAGGTCATAACAGTAATAGGCCTACCAGCTGTCTGATACTGCGAAAAGTTTGTAGGCCACGAAAATGGGGTGCACGTCAATAGGTATACGATTTGACATGTAAATCAAAACACCTTACCGCTCGACTAATTCATGTTTCCTTCCCGATAGTTTCGCTTTCCGTTTCCTCAGATCATCCTTTAGGTCTTTCAGCGTCCATTCTTCGTATTTATTCGCCATCTTAACGTTTTGGTGAAGCAAACTCAACCAAGTTCAACTTGCCAATGTTTACAATCGGGCCCCACTTCCGGTGTTGCGCGCGCAAACTTGCTTGTAGAAAGTCTTGATATGAAGGGAGACAACTCGATTAACATGCAAATTAATAGGCAATGGCCTAATACGGCTCACATTTATAGTCGTGATTTAGCCTTATATATCGGAGGAAGTTTATGGATGCGATACATTAGACACAGAACTTCTATTCATGCATTACATTAAAAAATATTCTTATGACATATGATCAGTGAATTGATATTCTAGCAATCTTTAAACCTAGTCCTATAGGGCAATGGGCACGGCCTATATTCCGCGAAAATATGAGGGGGATACGCCGGAGATGGTAACCAACATTTGATAACTCTGCCTGTATCTCTTCGATATTTGATTCTGTTTAGTTATTTTTAAACCTGTACAGATACCCGTTTCAAAAATATATCTTTTGCTACACATTTCTTTCACCTCACGACGAGAGGTTTACCGTGAAAGATGCATGGTGTCGATTCGACGGGAATTTTTCGCGATACACCGGCACAAAACGTTTTAATAACTTTGATTGAAAATGCATCAAAAAAATACAAATCTAAATAAATAGTTTTCATTTCGAGTATTATAGGATCATGAAAAAATATAAATGTTTTTGTATATTCTTTTAAGAAAACAGAGTTCACAGTCTGCCTGCATGATCCCCACATTTATCTCACACTATATGTGCAAATAAAATATCGCCCCACTTCAACCCCACTATCGTCTTAGGCTATGCATGAAAGAATGCTTGCCCAACAAAATCCCCACGTTCATCTTAAGCTATGAAAACGGCGAGCATTTTGCCCTACATCATCCCCACGCCGGACTTAAACTTTCAGCACAGCCCGGCACATTCCCTACATTGGACTTTGTCTACGAGCGCTGGAAAAAGTCCACCCCACCTAATCCCTACAAACAACTCAGTCGATTAAATCCGAAGTTCATTTTCCCTACACCAACCCCACGTTAGACTTTGAATATATAGCAGATAAAGGTATGCCCTACATCATCCCCACGCGAACTTTGAATTCTCGCCCATTCACCCGTCATAATCCCCACATCAGCCCTACATAATCCCCATATTTATGCTAAATTTGCATAACCGTGGGCAGCTGCCCCACACAAACCCTACGTTATCCCCACGAGGAAAGTTCCAAACCACGCTTCGCCCCACACGAACCCCACGCGCCCACCAAAACCCCACACTTTCCCTACGCAATCCCCACGTTTATGTTTGTAAGGGGGGTCCACGAACCTTTTAGGTGCTTGCCTGCAATTCATGTTTTATATTGGGGTCATGGCTGTTCAGAATGTCAATAAATGACCAGAGATCTTCTCTATGGTGATTCCAAAGAATAAAAATATCACCCAGAAACCTGAGGTACAAGATGGGTTGTTTGTCGCATTTCCTTCTTCC
The DNA here is from genome assembly GCA_036873755.1 of Hanleya hanleyi. Classification (NCBI taxonomy): domain Eukaryota; kingdom Metazoa; phylum Mollusca; class Polyplacophora; order Lepidopleurida; family Hanleyidae; genus Hanleya; species Hanleya hanleyi. Next base: position 23,747 of record JAVTVY010025558.1, read on the forward strand.
CACTGAGCTACATAAATAGAAGCGAAGTTAGGACTGATCCTTTTCCCCATAGCACATCCACTGATCTGTTGATAGATTTCTCCATTAAACTCAAAATCGTTTCCTTTGAGACTAAGTTCCACAAATTCACGAATTTCGTCATCTGGTCTTTTGGGATCAGGAAACTGCTGAAAAGCGTTTTGGATCGAACGTATTGCACTGTCTATGTCAATATTAGTATACATTGATTCAATATCCTTAGTGACTAGAGGAACGTTAATTTGGGATAATTTGTCGAGAAAATCCTCGGTGTTTTTTAGATAACTAGGGTGGCGGTTACCAATAGGTTTGAGGTGATAGTCAATGAATTCAGAAATGTGGTAGGTGTCAGACCCACAATCAGAAACAACAGATCGGCCCGGTGGGGTGAACTCATCAGTCCATTTTTCAATTGGCTCATGGATCTTCGGGAAAATGTAAAATTGTCCCATTTTTGCTTCATGTTTCTTAGGGGCTAGATACTCTAACTGTTTGTCTAAAATAATTTGTTTTTCTTTTAATTGGACCAAAATTTGATGAAATCTGACATAATTTAGAGGTCATATCTCATTGTTTAGGTTTTTTTTGTAATGTCTGGGATTGTTGAGTAGACGCTAAGCTTCTTTGATGTAGTTTTCTCTAGACAAGATAACAGTGGCCGAGCCTTTGTCTGTCGGCTTCAGGAATACATGTATGTCTCTATTGTGACGTAATTTAGATAGGGAGCGGTGTTCCGAAATAGACAAATTTTGATAATTTCCAAACCTTCCACTTTCTAATAAAACCTGAACCTAGTTTGATGATTTTTCACAGCTTTTGGAATTTCGGGATCAACGTTCTCGGGGATACACCCGGAATTAGCCGTGAAGAGTTCTTTTTCTCCGGCAGAGTTTCTATAGCGGTTAGCCAAGTGAAGGTTTTGTTTGAAAGGTCTTGTAATTTTGTATTCCTTGGTCTCCATATGTGCATCCGTACCTGTAATGGGTTTAGCAGTAGGTACAAAAGAGAGACCGTGACTGAAACGGGAGAGATCAGATTTGGTTAGTGCAACTATACTGGTTCCTAAGCCAAAATTAGGGCGGCACGTGCCCTCTCCCAAATTTAGTTTAAATCTATGGTGGAGCCAGTGTTTATACAGATAGTTTGCTGTATCTTCAGTCCAATGAATGTTGTCGTCGCCGACAGAATAAAATTCAGGGCAATTTTCTATATATCGTCGCGGCATCAGTTTTGGACCGTGATGGGTTTCGGACCTGCCATCATTAAATGTTATTATCACGTGATCGCGCACGGTGAGTGACCTCATTTCTGGGGCTCTGAACGCCGGTGGGTGACTTCTTGTGGGTTGTTAGAGAAAATGCTGAAAATTCGTTTTGACGCTGAAATTATCCACCGAAACCTTTACACAGCATATATAAATGCTCTTTTTGCTAATGCCACTTTTAGAGACTTGAATAATAGGCCATAGCTTCTGTTCACGATGTAGTAGGGATCTCTCCATAGCCTCATTTTTCCTGTCGTCTGTCAAAGGAAATGGTGGCACGTGACCATGGGCTTCACCCCGTGGCCTATTTTTTTTATATGGAAGACTAGAAGGGTAATGTCTTATATTGTATGTTAAGATATTGTGGAAAAAGTTACTAACTTTCCTTCAGAAATTAAGGTGATTTTTAAAATCTGCAATTATTTATTGCATGTAATTAAGATTAACTGCAGTGTCATAGTGTAAAAAATATATATTTGTATTATTAGGTTAGGTTATTAAATGTAAATCAAAGTAAAATGCTGAAAAAAGCAATAAGTATAATTATTTATCAAAGTTTACAATGCTTAATAATTACCGGTATAATAAATTACAACATTTCGTGTTGCACTTTGAACTTTTCCAAGTTCTTAATATTTACGAGCACCCTGCCATTTCGGCGCGTCTGGCCCACCCTACTCACCGAATGTAATGACCTTTCGTGTCGCCAGGGGGGGCGTTTTCAAGCTGCCGGTCCGAAACCCATGACGGAGTCTGTTGTCAGGTATGTTCAACCTGATGTATTTAATCTGAAATCCTGATTAAATGCGTGCGTGCCGAAAAGTCATAATAATTTCGTCTGGTTGGTGGGGCTATTCTATATTCAAACAGCCGTTTGCTTTCATCAGTCTCTCTTTATTTATGGGTCTCGATCATGAAGAAGGCTTAAGCGCGCCGAAACCCATACCACGAGGATAATTTCCAAATCACAAATCTGCTCAGCATTTTTATTTAGGGATTCTATGCAATGGCATTCACTGGCTGGAAGAAGGTCCGAAAATTGGAGTTCGATAAAATACAATTTTGCGCGGGGGGAAAGCTTTTCGGATCGAACTCGTCATTAAACTCATTTCTTGTCTGGCAAATGGTGGCTCAAGAGGTTTGTTATTTACTCCAATGTTCAGTAGAATTATTTTGGGGCTGGGAAGACCCATGCCGATAATGGCTAGCCATATTCTGAAAATGTTTTAATTGGGCACCAGGATAACATTCGACCTGAACATCATTGTGTGGTTCTAGATTGATCCGAGAAAGATTCGAAGCATCCCAAATAAGAACATCTTTTGTGACTTTTGGGGGCGCCAGTTCATTTTTTGCCTGTCTATCAGAAACAGTGTGCCTGAATTTGTAGAATTTTTGAACAGGGCGGTATGGTGTACGAAAACCGGCCGGTGGGGAAGATTTTGCTGTGTCATCATAGGAGTTAATCTGAAGAGAGTTAAATAACCGAGTAGGGGTGGATGAGACCGAAGGAAGGTTATAAGTAGGAGGATGTAGAACACGTGGAGAAGGGGAATGCGACTTAGCAGCACGTGCCAAACTGGGCGAGGTTGACAATGCTGATGGGAGGCGGAGGCGGAGTACGTGTAGAAGACCGAGGTGCCGAAGTAGTAGTAGTTGACTGACGATCTCTACCCGAACGATTCTCCAACACCATGGGGTCGAGGTCCGAAATAAATTTCCGAAAGGCCGAGATAGTGGTTTCCGCCAATTTGGCTTTATGATTTTGTTTTCCCCATTTTAAGGTGTTAGAAATAGCACGGTCGAAATCCAGGTCTTTAGAAGATTTGACCGAAATTACCTGAGACTTCAGTTTTTGAAGACATTTTTTGTACTGTTTAACCAGCTCCTGTAGACTTTCAGTTGCTCAATTGTGCTTTACCAGTCCAATGCCGTGAGCTGCAATGCGCCGATGAATGCCGTGAGCTGCATCATGCCCGTGTCACATTTTTTTTCTCGCATATATCTCGATTTTCAGACTGAAAATGGGTTGTAGTTGCACGTCAGACTCTGAATCGCTTTGAGTGTGTACTTGGAAATGTATCCTATAGACGTAGATTTAAAAAGGTTTTCAATTGGACTTTATATTTTCTGACCTTGTGAAATCTAAATCCGTTATATTTTTCTGAACCTTTCTGAGTGAACAATAAATTCCCGGGTACCCTTGATTTCCGACTCTCCCGGAAACTGTGGCGCGCTCCATCATGAATTTTTTTCAAATCAGACTCATCTCCTTCACATAAGTGAAAATCTGAGCGGCTGAATTCCCCGACGTTGATACAATTGATTTGGCTTGGAACCGTAACATTCAGTACCAAGAGACATCTGGTGGCAAGGTACCCACAATTACTGAATTTGTCCTAATCTGGTCAGATTTTCAGAAGTCTGGAAACTAGGTTTTAACTTGGCTCATAGATGACGTCACCTTTTGGTGGATCGTCCTGAAAAACAATCTCAAGCGAGATCTTGAAGCAAGGTACCGACATACCAAATTTGGAAATTATCCATTCAGTTTTTTTTCAAAAGTTATTGTCCGGAAAAGAAATTTTAACTTTGCCCCCAGGTGGTGCCACCTATAGGCGGATCAGCGTGAAAAATAACCCCAAGCGAGATCTTGATGCGAGGTACCCACATACCAAATTTGAAAACAATATGTTCAGTTTTTCAAAAGTTATTGTCCGGAAACGAAATTTTAACTTTGCCCCCATGTGGTGCCACCTATAGGCGGATCAGCGCGAAAAACAACCCCAAGCGCGATCGTGAGGCGAGGTATCCACACACCAAATTTGAGAAGAATCCGTTCAGTTTTCAAAAGCTATTGTCCTGAAACGAAATTTAACTTTGCCCCGAGGTGGTGCCACCTCAATGCAGATCGGCGCGAAAAACAATCACAATCGAGATCTTGAGGCGAGGCACCCACGTACCAAATTTGAAAAGAATCCGTTTAGTTTTTCAAAAGTTATTCTCTGGAAACGAAATTTAACCAGCAACTTATTTGACTGAGTTATGTCGCTGTTTTATAGCTATCAGAGCGGAGGAATACATTTAGACGACTCACATGTACGGACCAATCATCCACCAGCGCCGATGAAGGCAAGTCATAATTACTCAATTCGCATGTTTCTCTGCGCATGTCCAATTTCAGTCATTCTTCCCGTTATTAGCGGAGGTGGGCGTGAATGATAACCAGAGCGGTAGTGGCATCCGCTACAATACGAAGTGGAAAGACTCTCGACTGTGCTAGATTTCAATCCACTCCGTGCCTAACCATCAATGATTAATACAAGTTAATACTGTTATATAAATAAGGTCATTTGTACTCTTATGTAGGTCTTAAATACTCTATTGTTTGGGACGTTGTTTACGATCTCGAGATCAGATTTTTCATCATTTTCCTACAAGTGACTTGATAGGGCTATTACATCATCGCCCTGAAATATTTGTATCTAATACCGCTAAAGCCGGTGCTAGGGGTAGTGTGGTCCTGTCGTTCAATACATCCACATAAACAGCTACAATAAATGCGTGGCTGGGATACAAATCATCACAGAGATCACTTTTGGTTCTTGTACTGTTTTAGAAATATGCAGTCAGTACATTTGTCTGTGGGGTCATATATGACTTCTTGTCAGTACCCCGGCATCGTTTTCCAACACCCTTTTCACGTTGCGTTCAATTTGGATTATGGACGCGAAAATTCTTTAATGGGCGACGGCTGAATAAGGAATGACGGACTAGACGCTTGTATTTTGTTCATTATGTGCATCTTTGGAACTGACGTGAACTGCCGAATATCTAAGGTAGTTTGAGTGTTGACCAGGAGAATGTAAATGATTTGATTAACACTGGATATTAAAAACTTACCATAAGCAAACCCATGATATGTGTGGAAGTGAACCATGGTATAGATGTACATCAAGAGTAGAATTGAATCACGATATAGATAAACAGATAAGTGGACAGACACACAGCTAGACAGACAAGGAACTGACCTCTGAAACATAAAATAGGCACATCTACAGATTACAGGCTATATTGGACAGTTTCATCGGCCTGCCTTCAGTATTTTTCAAGATATGGAGGCCCCCTGACTTACGGAGAGATGGACAGATGAGATGACAACAATACCCATGAACTCAATCGGACTAAGGCGCAAAAAGTGGTAAACGAATCAAACTGGATAATACTATATGTTTTATTTTGTTTTTTCCTGTTCAGTTTTTAATCTCTGTTGAAGGTGGTTTGGTGAACAATACAAATTCATACCTATATGAAATGTACCTGTTTTGCCTTTATATTTGGTTGTGGATGCTCTTCAGTGTCTTGTTTGTTCCTGAATAGGATTCCATCTTTCAACGATATCAAACAACAAAATTTCCGCAAATTTAAAATGCCAGCGATTACCTGTCTCCTGCTTTAATGGGCAGTTACCCAGGCTACACCGAGTGATCGTTGAGATGTCTCTGAGAACATTGATGAGGTTTGATATCAAGAGTTTAGCCTATACATCCCCAAAAATATATTTCAATTACATAAACCTCGATTGTGTGTTTTTTTTCAGGGGGGGGGGAGAGAATACTACTAACTGCAAGACTATTAAAAATTTGGATGAGGAATCCCATATTCATTCATTCTTCCACTCACAGTCGTATATCAGTTAACAAGTGGTGTTAATAACGTTGTGTAAATGAACCCTATCTGGCCTGGGCTTTTGGGGACCTTTCCAGGCCGGGGAGGAGGGGGGGGGGCGAAATGCGCCTTCCTCCCCCTAATTATTTGCCGTACCCGTTGGGCTAGGTGAATGAAACTTGCAGAAAATGTAAAACAAATCCAAGATGGCCGCTTTGATGACATCACAGTGACGTCATCTTCAAAAACGGCATTTTTTGTCATTTTTCGGTCAGATTTTTCATTTATGCAATTTCTCCGCAAAAATTGCATGATAAATTAGTAAATATTAATGTGATGTGAAATAAGATAGTTTTTCCCCCACTTTTCTTCGCGGAAAAGCAGAAATTTTGAAGAAAAATGATGAAAACATCACTTTTCTGGTACCCCACGTGGACGCCATCTTGAATTTACCAATGATCCTGTACTCCCACTACTGGACAAACACACCATGAAATACCATGAATGCCCCATTAAAAAGCCATTAAATGCGAAAATTTAATCAATTTGACCATTAATTTTTTGCACTGCCATCAATTGATAATCGGATGATAAATTCAGTGTCCTTAATTGGCCATTAATAATAAATTTCATGGCCGTTAATTTTAAACGCACCATGTTTAATGGCCATGGAAAGGAGTATAATGGCGATTAATGCATACCGGATGCTATCTTATAAAATTCATTGCCATGAATATGCAGTAAAAATAATTAACGACCATGAAAAAAGATAATCTGATGGCCATGAATTTCACAGTACAAACGTTGATGGCCATGAAAATCTGATGAAGTATGATTAATGGACATTGATGGCCATGAACATCTGATTAAGTATGGTTAATGAACATTGATGACCATGAAAATCTGATTAAGTATGATTAATGGGCATCAAAACCAATGTCCCAAATAATATATTACTTCATGGCGTGGGATTAGCCGGAATCAGGAAACAAGGCGTCTCACCCAGTTACTATCACAGGACAAATAGGCCGAGGTCCAGGGGCCGCCCAAGGAGGTCTAGATGCTCTGAGATGCATTCTAGGGCAATTCTGGCCGCCATAAAACAAACTGTCAATGTGATGAACTTGACAGAATTGTTGAAATGCTTGTTCATCTTTCCCGCTGACTGCCAGCCGCCGGCCATGTTTGCCAGTCTTGAGTGGATGCTGGCGTAAAATGGTCCTATGTGAACGACGTTTGTTCCTGCTCCACCAATACTATTAACAAGAGTGATCTCCCTTCGTCTCATAACTTCAGGATATGACAGCATTAGTTCCCTAGGAACAATTTCACCCATGCACTTTTGCTTACAACGGCGCCAAAATTCAAAGAGCAGACGGTCAAACCCTAACGCTGCTGGTGTGCAGACAGTTCCATGCAAATGTTGATTGCATGAGATTACGTATTGTTTTCCTTGCAACTTAAAATCTGTTGACAGGTATGGATATTTGCTCATTTGTTTTAAGTGCTAAGCTTCCAAATTTGAGGGTATTTGTTGAACCCATTTGAAAAGAAATGGGTTTGTAAATTTCTGCTTGCGTAGAACATTACCGCGGGTCCAGTTTCCGTTTTTTCTACAACAAAATTTTCGTTGATCATCCAAGATAATAGGAAATGTTTGAGGCTGGCATGATCTTTATAAACATGAAATACTCATGAAGCTATATATACGAAATTCATAAGAAGTGATGTATTCATAGAATACAAGAGACTTCTTGATCTTGTTAGCGGTCTACATCGATATCGTCGTTGTTGTTGTTGGAATGGCTTCTTGTTTTCACTCTGTCTCAATCACACATTGTCACATTACGATGGGACGGGATTTTTGGCAATATATCGGAGCCAGTTCTTTTCAGAGAAGTGAAATTACCCACAGTATCTGTATGTAATTTTTGCATTTTTATTCTGTAATTTGAAGAAAATATATTCAGAATAAAAACAAATCTCCGATACCTCGCATGTTATTTTCATAGCGCCTGCAAGCCCACCGTCATTGTGCTTTGAAAATAACATGCGAGGTATTGGAGATTTTCTTTGATTCTGAACAGTTTTCTCTCAAATTTCAGAATAAAAATGCACAAATTACATATAGATACTGTGGGGATTTTCACTTCTCTGAGAAGAAATGGCTCTGATATATTGCTGAAAATCCTGTCGGATCGTAATGTGAGACGGTGTGTTACTGCATGGAGAGAGAGAGAAAAAACTATACATCCAGCAAAGATACAATTTCTTCAAATCACTAAATGGTACAGATTATCTAAAACCCAGTTAAAGTTGTGTATAAATCCTGTACATCGGATGCCGTACTGGTTGCTCACAAGACCCCGCTCACAATTATCATTGATTTATTACTGTAATTTATTTCAAATACTGGTCTTCAAACTTAATTCTCCCAAACAATTTTGCAGAGTACATGAGAGCAAAATATTACTAATCCAGTGGCAGTCTATCTGAAATAAATTCTCATTTGTATGTTTAAAAATTTTTAGTGCATACATGCCTTGATGATGATTTGCCATGCAGGCTATATCAGTTGCATGGTATTGTATTCGGTCATTGTATTCGAAATACATTCCATTAATATTCGAATACAATGAATCATGCAATTTGTCTATCGATCTGGATTGTGGTTCTGCATTGTGGTTCAACCGTTATAAAACCTTCGAATACAAATCTGATTTAAATATTTCGGCTCATATACACACAGTCGGAATACAATCGGTGTTCGAAGACATTCCGAATACAATGAGTTCCAAAAGTCCAACACGAGAACAAATCAGAACATTGTATTCGCATTACATTCTAACCACAAAACTACCATAAAACTTCCACAAAACAATATTATATTCGGAAGACAAATACAATGTATTCGTCTTTGGTAAGGGTAACAACACGAACTTGCGTGGCTGACAGCACTTCTATATTTGCATCATGAATGTTTGGTCAACAAAGTATAGAAACGTTTTCTGGGTTTTGGGGGGCTTTAAAATGCCCCTGGGCTGAGGAAACCCATTCCTCACAGAATATTGATGATAATCAAACATGCCAAACACCAGATGAAATTTCCACGCCAGATGAAGTTGATAACAACAACAGCCGTTCAAAATCATATGTTGAATTGAGTGGGAGTGATGTACAAATCGACCAGTGCCTCAATGAAAGCTTATAGCTTTCAAGGCTCATGGAGACAAAATAGATCCTCATTCCTGGTTGCATTTTGATAATGAAAGTAACAAAACGTTCTTCGAGTTTTGTCTTGAATTTGACAAGTCAAAGAAGCCATATTGCAACTTACACCTATTGTGATACAACACTATAATCCCAAGAGAAAATGGTCTTGTAAATTGTAATATTATGCAGGCATGAGGATGTGCAAGATATTATTCTCAACCGTTTTTTTTTCCTTTCAAGTTTTCGTTCTGGAAATTGCCTTTTGGCAAGAGTAAATAAAAAATAAAAATTTGAAACGCCCAATTGAGATTAAAATTTAAGTTGAAGAGACTGCACAATACATGTACCATGTGTAATGGATGACGTCAATCTCACTGGGATGACCTCAATTTTTCACGAGGTCATCCAGTTGATGACCTGGAAATCCTGAGCATTTTAACCCCTGTAGATGCATTAGGGGAGACGATGTGTCGGGCATTGCTTTTGCTCATGTGGGTCATTCCATGGCAACCAGACACACCCTCTTTGCCTCAGTCATTGTAAGGATAGTATCCCTAAAGTCCAGGCTGTATATCACACACTTTTCAATCTTCTGATCTGAACATTGGTAGGTAGGTGCATTACGGGGAGTCCTTGTTTTCTTGTACACCACTAACTATCACATGTAAATACATACAGTGCTGAAAGTGTTCAATTCACTGTTCCACCTGTTCAGACTGATATGTTTTCGGGCGTATTTTGAGTTCAGACAGCTCTTGTTGGACTGTTGATTGTTCAGATGCAATGACAATAATGTAATTGATTGAGGCTTTCATTTCATGTTGATTAAGTTGTTTTATTGTCACATCAGTCACGTGCACTCAGTGCATAAATGATGAATAAATAATAAGTATGGCTGATACATATATTGTTTGTGGAATTTGTAGCTCTATCCTTTTAGATAATGATTTAAATGATGAATAAATAGTAAGTATGGCTGATACATGTACATATATTGTTTGTGAAATTTGTAGCTCAATCTTTTTAGATAATGATTTAATGACCATTAATTGGCATCGGATATTTAATGGCCCACATTTCATCATAATTCTTATAATTAATGGCAATTGAATACCCCTCAATTGCAATATTTCTTTAATGGCCATGATTTTGTCCAATATTCATGATTAACTGACTGTTGAGTAATGGCCATGAATCTTTAATGGTTAGATTATGGGCATGAAGTCTTGCTGGATTTATGGCCCTTAAACATTTCATTGACTATTAATGGTCATTAATATTCCAGATTAGTACTCCCAATTTCATGGTCATTAATTTATGTTAATGGTCATTATTATATTTCAATTTTGGCCATCACAAAGCCATGATTTTGTCCAATATTAATGGCCATTTCATGGCTGATTGAAGGGAGATTTAATGGCTTTTTCACAAGTCTTCCTGTTAATGGGCATTAATAATTAATGCACAATTCACTACGAGAAGTTCCAGTAGTGTCCGGGGGTTATGCAAATAGGCTCAGAATGATCTCAATATGATAAACTATAAAGTCGCGGAGTCTCAGCTCTCATTTGTTGGTCGTTCCGAAGATGGCGCAGAAAGTTTGGTAGGGGAGCCAGTGTGTTCCCCCCACGACTGTTGATATTGATCGCTATAGCTGAAATATTGCTGAACGCTACGTTAAACCTTAATTCTCTCTCTCGCTCTCTCTCGCTCTTTCTCTCTCTCTGTGTTGATATTTTTGTTATGGGCAACTGAAGATGCACAGCTGATGACATACCAGCGTACAAATGTATTTAAACGACAACTCACTCGAACGATGGCCAGTAGCTTATTGAAAGAGAGAATTCGAATTTGATCACAGCTACATTGCATTGCAAGAGAAGCACAGGGACGACAAACTGTAGACTTGCTATTTGAGACAATGAGGTATGTGTTGTGTATTTATGGCATCTGGACCATTGATGAGTCTCTATCAAATCGTACTATACGTACTTTACATTTTCGAGTTTCACTTAGATATATCATTGCCTGTAATCGGAACTAAATTGGAACGTCGGGCGATAATATAATGCATTACTTTCCAAAAATATGATGGTTAATTATAAAAATTTAATTTAGGCGTTCTGGCGCTCATCCATTCTTGTTCTCACATGCTCGCGTTCTCACACAATCGTGTTAGAATTCTATAAGGCCAGAACGTGAGTGGTCGGCTTTGTTTTCCATTGCTAAAAACATGAATAGTGTCGTACAAAGTATTTCGACTAAGGACGCGAAAATTATCCTCATATATCTTGGTAAATAAGTAACCCAACTTCCCCAAAATAACACCAACGTGATAAAGATTCAGCGAGAGAAACTAGTTCGGATCACAGGGGAGGCAACTTCACTTGGATTGGGTTAACAAATCAGCAGCGAAAGGAGGGGACACACGGAAAGATCTGCAATCCAATTCACCGATTTACAGCTGAAGCACTGAGGTAACACTATAGATAAATATAGATGATTTTGTCACAATAGTCTTATAACCCCCATATGACAAGGGATTTAGCGGGTTTCATATGACTGTTATCAAACGAGTGTCATGAAAATCAGATAAATGATAGACTAACAATTTATTTCTCAAATCCCAATAAAATACTTAGCAATATTTAGATATAGTTGTATCACATTGCTTTTGACCGCTATAATCTGTGAAAACTACAGATCGAACCGAGGTATCATATTCACGGAATTCACAGCTTCAAACAGACTGTGTATCCCAAATCGCTGTATGGATGTGAACTTTGGTATCTGAGTACTGTCGACATCTTAATGTTGGAAATAGCTCAACGACGGATTGCAAAATCGATACAGGGGCTACCCAAACTAACACGATCGGACAAGTGCGTTGGACTCCTCGGCTGGAGCTCCATAGAAAGTCATATAGACGTGAGAAAACTGTTATTCTTTGGTAGACTATGCAGATTAAAGAAGGAAATGCTACCAAAACTGATTTTCAAAACACGATTGTTCAGCTTCTGGAATAGCAAAGATGACCAAACGAGGAAACTCAGCTTTATTCCGGATGTTATGCGTATCCTGAGAAAGTACGATCTAACAGTATTTATCTCTGACTATGTGAACGACTATATATTCCCTTCAAAAGAAAAATGGAACAGACTAATTAAAACCACTGTACATATGCACGAACAGCGGCAATGGTTACAACGGATGCGCGAACACTGTGACTTCGATAGGTTCGCTAGAGTTCACCACACGCTGTCACCATTTGGGTGGTGGAAAATAGCGGACAGGCATCCAGAGCATAGGGAAAGCATACAATTTATTGTGTCATTGTGAGCGGCAATCAAAAATATCGAAGGAAAAGAACTCTGTCATAAATGTGGGAAAATGTACAGAGATGTATTGGAACATATAGTGCTTCACTGTGATTCTTTGGAAGATCAGAGAGACGAACTGTGGTGTAGATTTATTAACATTGACGATATCCGATTCAGTTTGTTTCTCCATTGTCTTTCTGATTGGGACCTACTGCTTATCATGATTGGGGGAACAATAGAGTATAATCTATTGAATGAAGATCTAGAGCTGTTTAGGATAGCGTGTCTGAAATTCGTACACTATGTCAGTAAATTGTACTTTCAGTAGTGACAGCCGCTCTGTCGTCTTGTGCATAACGTTAACAAACTGTACATCTGACAGTAATTGATCACACAAGAGCGATCGCATCCACTGTTTAATTCTCCTTGTAAATAACCACGGAATCTGCCTGTAACCAACTGTAATTATCTTCCTATTTTCTACTGATTGCTACTGTAAATATGCCTGATATATGCTCTCCACGGGGAGGAAATAAAGGTAATAATAATAATATCACATTGCTTTTGACCGCTGTAATCTGAGAAAATTACAGATCGAACCGAGGCATCATATTCACGGAATTCACAGCTTCTACTTTTCTTCTGAACAATTAAAGACAAACGGTGAAATCGTCCTGAATAATAAATACTTTTATGCCGATGAAGCGACTATTAAAACATCTATATTCAATTATTTTTAGGATGACACTTTCTTGGTAATAGCCTGGAAGCCAAGTTCAAAAAAGGCCATATTTAAGAAATTTGTTCATCCCACCGGCAAGAAAATTTCCATCTGTACCACGACATTCTATGACCATTGGGGGTATCAGAGTTCCAAATTGGTGCAGATTTTTGTTATTGTTGCCGTAGTGACACCCTACAGCTATTCATTTTGTTTCATCGAAAAAGAGGGTAGGTAAATTTAAACAACCCAGTCGTTCTTATTTAAAGCCCACTCTGTCTGACCTATAATACATATTACTCGCCAATAATGACAGAGTTATATAATATCATGATTTGTTTATGTAATCCAATCGTGTGACGTCATGTTGGGAGCATATCTAATTGTCAAATGGAAAAATACACCCTCCCAAAAAGGGGATATATGTATATGTATCGCTATATAGCTCTTAACAATAATTTCATGTGTCTAATCATCATGATTTATTCTTCAGCCCCGAGTTACGTCGTGTCAGCAGGTTTTTCTATTTCAATCGATGACAACAAATTGGGACCATATCCAAATTACTAAAAGGCTCCCTCCAGCAAAGATGGTATTCATATGATTATTCAGTGTGTCTAAACATTAACCAATATTTAAAATTGATCCGTATGAGTAACAGTCAGATTTGTTCTTGTACATTAATCAATATTCAAAATTGATCAGTATGAGTAACAGTCAGATTTGTTCTTGTACATTAATCAATATTCAGAATTGATCAGTATGAGTAACAATCAGATTTGTTCTTGTACATTAATCAATATTCAGAATTGATCAGTATGAGTAACAGTCAGATTTGTTCTTGTATATTAATCAATATTCAAAATTGATCAATATGAGTAACAGTCAGATTTGTTCTTGTACATTAATCAATATTCAACATTGATCAGTATGAGTAACAGTCAGATTTGTTCTTGTACATTAATCAATATTCAGAATTGATCAGTATGAGTAACAATCAGATTTGTTCTTGTACATTAATCAATATTCAGAATTGATCAGTATGAGTAACAGTCAGATTTGTTCTTGTACATTAATCAATATTCAAAATTGATCAGTATGAGTAACAGTCAGATTTGTTCTTGTACATTAATCAATATTCAGAATTGATCAGTATGAGTAACAGTCAGATATGTTCTTGTACATTAATCAATATTCAAAATTGATCAGTATGAGTAACAGTCAGATTTGTTCTTGTACATTAATCAATATTCAAAATTGATCAGTAGTATGAGTAACAGTCAGATTTGTTCTTGTACATTAATCAATATTCAGAATTGATCAGTATGAGTAACAGTCAGATATGTTCTTGTACATTAATCAATATTCAAAATTGATCAGTATGAGTAACAGTCAGATTTGTTCTTGTACATTAATCAATATTCAAAATTGATCAGTATGAGTAACAGTCAGATTTGTTCTTGTACATTAATCAATATTCAGAATTGATCAGTATGAGTAACAGTCAGATTTGTTCTTGTACATTAATCAATATTCAAAATTGATCAGTATGAGTAACAGTCAGATTTGTTCTTGTACATTAATCAATATTCAGAATTGATCAGTATGAGTAGCAGTCAGATTTGTTCTTGTACATTAATCAATATTCAAAATTGATCAGTATGTGTAACAGTCAGATTTGTTCTTGTACATTAATCAATATTCAAAATTGATCAGTATGAGTAACAGTCAGATTTGTTCTTGCACATTAATCAATATTCAAAATTGATCAGTATGAGTAACAGTCAGATTTGTTCTTGTACATTAATCAATATTCAAAATTGATCAGTATGAGTAACAGTCAGATTTGTTCTTGTACATTAATCAATATTCAGAATTGATCAGTATGAGTAACAATCAGATTTGTTCTTGTACATTAATCAATATTCAGAATTGATCAGTATGAGTAACAGTCAGATTTGTTCTTGTACATTAATCAATATTCAAAATTGATCAGTATGAGTAACAGTCAGATTTGTTCTTGTACATTAATCAATATTCAGAATTGATCAGTATGAGTAACAGTCAGATTTGTTCTTGTACATTAATCAATATTCAGAATTGATCAGTATGAGTAACAGTCAGATTTGTTCTTGTATTTTAACCGTATGATGTCTCATGTATCTGTATTCAATTTACAAAACACAATTTAATAGATATTATTAATTGACTGTGTATGTTATTACCCGAATACAGTGTAAAACGGCCTGTCCATACGTCATGTCGAACTCGACTTGTATTGGCCGAGTTGTATTGGCCGAGTTGAAAGCTGTATTGGCCGGGTTGAATGTTGTATTGGCCGAGGTCAACGAGTACAGCCGTAACTAGCAGTAAGGACCGACGACTGAAGATACGGACGACAGCAGTGTTGTTTGTTCAACGCGATGGCGAGCGCAGAGCGTGTTATTCAAGGGTTCGTGGGTGGAATTTTAGAGCTTGAGGAGATATGTGGAGACGATCTAAAACGATTCAAACCTGTTACAGATCAAGAAACGGATGCTGCCACTCAAGCTCGGGAAAACAAAAACACGGCCAGTAAATGTCAATTAATAAAAATATTATGAATCGATAGTTTTCGTATAGCCTTAGTATTGACCTTCGGGTCGCCGTATTGGCCCTCGGCCTGCGGCCTCGGGCCAATACGGCGACCCTCAGGTCAATACGAAGGCAATACGAAAACAATCGATTAATAACATATAGTATGGTGTTATGTAAGTTTGCATGGTACCAGGGAATATTCAGTCCAGGCTCACAATTCAAGTGTACCTCATCAGCGGTATAGCAGGTAGGATGGAGCGGACATGGCTGTTGACAGCAATCACCGCCGGGTGAGCTGATATTCAGGTTAGTGACATGAAGTACCTACCCAGTCAGATCATTGGGTAATGCCTTGCGCAATAATCACAGAAAACGTAGTACGATATAAATCTTTCATGAGCGGCGGATCAGTAGCTTTAGTACAGAGTGGTTTATGGCAGTTCGAACTCCCCTTAAACAGCAGTATTAGCTGCAGAGCAACTGCTCCTTGAATATAGGTATTTATTAAAAACAAGCGAACATCAAAATCTCTCTACAACACATCATACCGGAAACTTGTCCTGGTTTTTATTTATCAGATGTATACCATGCTTCCTGCAAAATGTCTGGTATTACAAATCTAAGACCAGACTTATGCTTCTCGCTTAATATGGGACATTTTGCGAAACTCAATTACACATCTAACTCTCCCCAAACGTTTAAACTTGGCCTGGGCCAGTTCTCAAATTATTAGACATGTCCTTCTCCCCCAGCGTAACTGATTTTAGGAAGGAAAATTTCACACAACAAGCAGTATTTCCATCATTTATAGTTTTTTAGGAAATCAAAACTCTTTACACTTTCAAGGCTCGATATTGCGCACCCAGCCAGCTGAGTTTTGAATTTGATGATGCTGATTGGTTACAGTCATGAGCAGTCAGCGGATGATACACCGTGATTGAGGACAGAAGGTTACTACTGACACTTGGAGAATGAAGTCTGTTTACATCATCATCAGTTCAGCATCATTATTAATTAAATTGAATTGACAACCATGAGTTGCCTTTTGCTCCCGGTTTGTGAATCAAAGTGTGACTGAGATACATCATTCTCTAGATAACGACATTACAACGATTATTAAGCATTAAGAATACTGATCAGCGATACAGATTTTATATTTTTGGAACATCATAATGTCTTGTCGGAATCATTGAAAACTGTTGACCGCTTCTCTCTTGCAGGAAACTAGCCTATGTTTATGTATACTACATGTACATGTATGATTGTCTTTTTGAATTTGGTGCTAATACTGTTATATGGATATGGAATAGGTCTTTGGATTATGGACGCGGATATTGTTTAATGGACGACGGCTGAATTATGAATGACGGATTAGACGCTTGTATTTCTCTCGAATAACAAGACCATCTCGATCTCCCTCGAAACAACTCGACTTGCTTCGAGAATGGACTCGTGATGCCCTCAAATGATGGGTTGAACCATTCCGAATGCGTATGCGCGTAAAGAAATGTACTTCTCTGTGGCGAGATTAATATCGGCGTTCATTATTATTAACATGTATATGCATTAAAACACGCATAATAAATTAGAATAAACATGAATAATTTTATATTATTTTGTTATTTCGTCTAGAGATCTGTAGTCGAATCCTATCGAGATCATATATCAGACCGAGAGAAATTTATTGAAAAAATTATTTGATAGCGTCTATACTTGCAAATTATAGTACCACGTTTCGTCGGAGATTGTCCCGGTATTCAGAAATACAGTGGCTTTGAAGACCACTGGAGGGGCTGGTAATTCACTGGAAACCGGAGAATATAATCAACCGCTCCATCGAAGTGTTTAGTCATCCTCAGCGTTTGGCACAGACAACACGCGGTATCGTTGATAATAAAGTATGTGTAACGATTGGTATAAAGCGTGATTGCACTCTGAATTGGACGGTAATTACTTTCATTATTCCTACGAAGTAGACTCTCATTTGCAAATTGTCCGGTAATAAGTCAATCAGTCAGTGATCAGTCCATCCGAAACTTTCGTCGGCAAAATAACCGTTGATATTAGAAGCTTGATTTTTGGCTTGAACGTGCATTAGGGGACTGTTACTTCCAAGTTCTGAACTGACCTACTTTTGATGAAAATTTGACCTACTTAGGTGACCTATAATATTACGCTTGGACCCCCAAGTCATCTTCCTCACCCTACTTCGTAGGTCCTGTGACGTTAGTCACATTACTCATGTTTTGGTAAAATCATCAATAAACAACAGAACGTGAGTACATAGCAGTGTGACGCGCACTGAACTCCTGGAAATCCCCCACCACCAAGTTGACATCCTGCCTATATTAAGATGGGCACAGCCCAAGTCAGAATTACCAGTGATTTTTATCGAAAATCATTTTTGTCGAAAATCACCAGACATTTTCATCAAAAACAGGTCAGCTCAGAACTTGCTGGTAGTAGTCCCCTAATGCACGTTCATGCCAAAAATAAAATTCCAATTTCAACGGTTCTCATTATTTTGCCGACGAAAGGATTCGGATGGACTGACTCACTCACTAACTACCGGACAATTTGCAAATAGTAGCCTACTTCGTAGAAATACTGTCAAGCCTCGGTCAAAAGTGTTGTTTCGATGCTTTTTTGTCATAGAAATTAACCCCTGTTGTTTCAAACCGACGGTTTTTCACAGACAGACTGTGGTGTGAATTATCAACACCTCTAGTTCCGATTGTCAGTATTTCCGCTAACCTCTTCCGGGCAAGCTTATATCAGAGATAAACTCTGTTGATATAATCTCCTTATTTGAGCTATGTCACTTTATAGAACAATAATTAACGCATGCTTCCATATCATTATTCTTTGGATAATATCCAGTAGATGTGTCATTTATTCCATGTGGGATGATAGTCAGATACGCAATCAATTATCGATGTGATTATATGTTGAAACGATCCTTGTTTGTTTCGATAACATGGAAAACACCTTTTAACCCTATCTGGCCTGGGCTTTTTGGAACCTGTTGTGGCCTGGGGGGCACAGCTGAAATGGCCCAACTTAATTATTT
Organism: Hanleya hanleyi; assembly: GCA_036873755.1. Taxonomy (NCBI): domain Eukaryota; kingdom Metazoa; phylum Mollusca; class Polyplacophora; order Lepidopleurida; family Hanleyidae; genus Hanleya; species Hanleya hanleyi. The sequence continues at coordinate 42,598 of JAVTVY010025558.1, forward strand.
TTCTTACCCTTTGAGCTAGGGGGTTGAAACTTATCACACTAAACCCTTGGGTCAAGCTCTACCAGAAGATGTAAAAAATCCAAGTTGGCCGCCTTGATGACGTCACAGTGGCGTCATTTTCAAAAACGGCATTTTTGGTCGATATTTTAGTCAGATTTTCCGATTTTTTTATTTATGCAATTTGCAATTTCTTCTCAAAAACTGCATGATAAATTAGTAAATATTAATGTGATGTGAAATAAAATAATTTTTTGCCACTTTTCATCGCGAAAAAGCAGAAATTTTGAAGAAATATGACAAAAACATCACATTTCTGGGACCCCACGTGGCCGCCATCTTGAATTTACCCATGATCCTGCTCTAGGGGTTATGTAAATAGGCTCAAAATGACCCCAATATGATAAACTATAAAGTCACGGAGTTTCAGCTATCCATTTTTTGTCGTTCCGGAGATAGCGCAGAAAGTTTGGTAGGGGGCCATTTCGCCCCCCCCCCCCCTCAGGCCAGGTAGGGTTAAAACACAATCCGTCGACGGCATTCGCGATAAGCGTGAACGACGTGATCCCCAAGATATGGTACCCGTACAACACACCGTCTGATCACCTGAGAAGCGAAGAAAAGGTCAAATTAACGACAACAAAACACGGATATATAGAAACCGGTGTGACGGAAACGGTGGCCCGCTGCATCCAGAGTCCGGGGGGCACTCGCGTCTAGATGTAAGTGTCCCAAGACACTAAGATCTGGATTTAATTGTCCGTCGGGCATTCAGGTCTGGATTTGGATGTCCTGGGACACTGGCTTCCAGGAGACGAAAGTCCTAACCCGGAGCCCAGTGTCCGCCTCGATTACTACTTCCGATTTTCCATCCAATTTACACGTGAACATGTGTACCAGAGAGTAGTATAGAAAGGGGAGTTACAGCGTTATTGACCTACTTCCGACAGGTGGCGCCAACAGTTCATTTCCGTCTGACCTTTGTGAAGTCACTTCCGCTTCCGGTCATGTGTTATAAAGTGACCTTTAACCCTGCGCATGATGTCCGCTATTGTGCGCATGGTCACTTCCGATCACGTGACCGGAACCGGGAGTGACCTCACAAAGGTCAACCGAAAGTGACCTGTTGACGTCACCGGTTGAAGGTAGGTGAATAACGCCCTAAGTTCCCCCTCTCTCCGTCTCTTCCTCCTACTCAGGAGATCAGTGAGGACGAAATTGAAATGAAAAAAACAGATAATTTTAACAAAAAATCTTGAAATTTATGCTAAGAAATAGCCGGGTAGGACTGCATCACACCTAAGGGCTTCCCCTCTTGCTTTCGCGATTCTTTGCTTGTCTCGTGAGAGCTTGTTCACTACAGTGAAGAATACAACATAGAGACAGAATTTGTATCCGTTGTTTTAATACACAATACTATGGAATCTTGGTACTTCTTAGTTCTTCAGATAAATTCAACAGAATTTGGCTCTTCGTTAAACCAGTTGGCGCTTGTGCTCTCTGCACTCCGGGAAATTTTGTTGTCTATTTTCGCAGCAGGTGGAACCAAAATACAGATCCAAATTCTCATAACAAAATACCAAGTAACAATACAAAAAGAACCAAATTGTTCTACGAGGACTGTGTGGAACTAAATATCATGAGGAACAAAGAATAACCGCGATTTGTGAGAAAGTAAGTCCGTTTAAAGATGTAATCAGTCACAAATATCGCCAAAGACCCTAAGGCACTCGCAAATTAATTGTTTATTCATGACATATTCTGTATTAAGAAAAAACATGTATGTAGAACACACCGGGTATGTATTCTATACGTTGGCCTATGGGGGATATCGACTTTTTCCGAGTTTTTCGGGCTTTTCTATATATTTTGGACTATTTTATGCAAACAATTCCTTCTTTAACCCTACAAGGCCTGGGATAGGGACATTCACCACCACCAATCTTTCTGTGCAATCTCCGGAACGACAAAAGAATGAGAGCTGACACTCCGTGAATTTGTAGTTTATCATACACGCTTAAAACTAAAGTGTTGAAACTTTTTTCGTAAAGTGTTGAAATAACCCTTTAAGTGTGTCCACAGGGACACTTAAAGTGCAGCCCCTGTGGACACACTGAAAGGGTTATTTCATCACTTTACGAGTAAGTTTCAACACTTTAGCTTTAAGCGTGTATTGGGGTCATTTTGGGCCTATTTGCGTAACATCTCGAGCAGAGGATCACGGGTAAATTCACGGGTAATTTTTCGCAAAATTTGATTAAAAATTCGCCCAAGAAAGGTATTTTTTGCAAAATGACGTCACTGTGACGTCATCAAAGCGGCCATCTTGGATTTTTTTTACAGTTTCTTGTACAGGTTGACGCAAAGGTATAGTGTGGTAAGTTTCAGACCCTTTACTTCAAGGGATAAGAAAAATAGTTAGTAGTTAGTGAGGGTGGGGGGGCCGAATTGGCCCCCCCCCCCTTAGGCCTGGACAGGTCCTAAACATCCCAGGCCAGATAAGGTTAACACAGAATTTCTTTAGATTAACGGCGGAACCTTTGAACCGCGAAGTAAAGCTAGCAACCGCAGGGTAAATGTTACTCCGCGGTTTAACCCTATCTGGCCTGGACGATTTGGGGTGTACCGCAGCCTGGGGCGGCGGAAAGTTCCACCCCCTATATATTTTCGCTATCGCTAAGGCTAGAGGGCTGAAACTTACCACACTATATCTCTGGGTCAAGCTCAAATGTAAAATAATCCAAGAAGGCCGCCATTATGACGTCACTGTGACGTCATTTTCAACAGAGCATTTTTGGACGATTTTTCGGTCAAAATCTTCGAATTTTTTATTTTTGTTTTTTTCTCCGCAAAAAATGCATGATAAATTAGTAAATAATAATCTGATATGAACTAAACTAAGTTTTACCCAGTTTTCCGTACAGAAAAGCAACAATTTTGAAGAAATATGACGGAAACATCACTTTTCTGGTACCCCCACATGGCCGCCATTTTTAATTTACCCATGACCCTCTGCTCGGGGGTCATGCAAATTGGCTCAAAATGACCTCAATATGATAATCTAAAAAGTCGCGGAGTTTCAGCTCTCCAATTTTTTGTCGTTCCGGAGATACGAGCAAGAAACCAACAGGGTTGGTATAGGGTTAAAAGTTACTTCGCGGTTTAAAGGTTTACTCGATGGTTTAAAGGTTTACTCTGCGGTTTAACGGTGTAAACGTTTCCAGAGTTTGTTTGGTTTTCGTTGAAAAAAAAAGAAAAAAAAAGAAATGACAAAAATGTGAACTCAAATCTGTTTATAGAAAATAGACGACAATCAAGAACATCCCCAAGAAAGGCAGAAAATGTAATAAAAACAATGTAAAAAAAATCGATGTCCCCTATATGTCACCCTAATTCTTTAATGCCCTTTATGGACCATCGTTATCCAAGCTTGGATTGAATAGGTAATAAATATACCCGATGTACGTCATGAATACACCATTACTTTGCAAGCGCCTTAGGTTGAACTTCCGGTAATGTATACATACAATTAGCCATAAATGAAGTCTACAAAATATATTAATTGCGGGTCACAAGGACTCACTTTTCGCGTTTCTATGTAAATGGGTTATACCAAAAAAGAATAGTGTCTCGTTCAAACAATCATCCCGGTGAAAACGTTTGCACTTGGGTGGAAACTTAGGATTGAAAAAGGTTTTCACTCGGGTGAAAACTAAACTGAAAAAAATATATACCAAACTAAAATTAATAGCATGTCGTATATGGGCCACCGTAAGGATGTACATTGACTTAAATACATAAAATTAGTATTCCTAAAAAAAAAATATATATTTAACAAAGATGTGACGGTATAACTTTACAAGACGTACAACAGCTGTACATGAGAAATCCAGAAAATCAAACATTTTCCACTGACCCCGACTAGGATCGAACCCACAATCTTACCTTCTGCTGTACTGTCCACCGTCCATGCCTTTACCCACTGCACCACCGATTTGCTGGCCGAACCTGTGTTCAGAATTTCTAGCCTTTACTATTCCTTTAGTTTCCTATATAGGTCAACCGGACTCTGAGGTATGCCGGACTCTGAGGACTTCCATAGCTGTGGAAGCGCCCATAGTCCGCCAGATGCCATGGTCCGGGCCCTATATATATGAGAAGGGACATTCCTGTCTAGATTTCAGTGACCCGGACACCAACGATATCAGGACCATGGTTTCTGCTGATAGGGGACGATTGTTTCCGAGGGAGGACTTTTGTATCTGGATCTGGGTGCCCTTCGGGCACCCAGATCCAGATACCATGGTCCCCGGACCCTGATATCTGGCGGACCACCATTGCTTCCACACCGGGACCCCCCTTCGAGATTACCGATCAATTCAGAATCCATCTCGAAAACCGGGACGTTTCGATAGAGATAGAGCCACGAGCAAACCGGGAGACGTCGCCAGGGGTCCCGGTTCTGCCCTCACGGTTTCAGCCGAGAAATTTCTCGATCCATCTCGCAGGTATCGAGAAAATGCCTCAATTAATTGGATGTGACCCCTTACACATAACCCCCTTTTCAAGATGAAGTAATTTTGCTCAACTGATTTTTTAATTCAACCCCCAATTACATCAAACCGATGAAAGACAAAACCAAAAGTACGAACTAAAAACACTGCTAAGTAGTGATGAGCAATATATTACGATGTTTAGACATATTTGACTCAGCAATAAGGATATAGCAACACACAAGTACACCCATTTTGGGGTTTTTTTTGCATTTTTTTTAAAATTTGGATACGGCTCCCAATTATAACACACTACGTTGATATGCAAGGGTGAGTAGTAGGGTTTAGTAGGGTTTAACGTCGTTTTCAACCTTGTTTCGGTCATATCACGACTGTGCCTACATGTGCCAGAACACGAGAGTGCTCACAGTCCCCATTACCCTGGACACTGATCAACCCACCCAGTACAGCACCAGGTCACCCATCCAAGTATTGAAGGAGCTAAACGTTGCTTAACTTCGGTGATCTGACGAGAACCGGTGTGCCGTACCTCGTTGATAAACAAAAACGAATCGTTGTTGTATATGGCATTGATATAAATGCTGAATGAGATATAATAAATTTTAGATAGATATTATCATTATTAAGAAAGATATGGCAGCTCAATCACATATAGGGAATATATTTTTTATTAACCCTACCTGGCCTGGAAAGTTTCCTCCCCTCCCCCCCCCCCTAGTGAACTTTTCTCTGCTGCTCCGAAACGACAAAACCGAGGAGGCTGAAACTTGGGGTCATTTTTAGCCTATTTTCATATACTCCCGGGCAGAGGATCATGGGTAAATTCAGAATGGCGGTCAGTTGGTATCCGCGAAAGTCGTGTTTTTCAATCTTTTCGCTCCATTTCTTCACATTTTCCTTGCCTAAAAGGCCTTGAAAGTATTTTATTTACATGTGTATGCAAAACTAATTATTCTATGTTTTATTGATCTTTTTCGAGAGAAAAATCGGAAAAATGAAAATTTCGAAAAATCGACCCCAAAAAGGTCGAAAAATGGCTGCCGAGAAGATGACGTCACTGTGACGTCATCATGGAGGCCATCTTGGATTTTTTTACATTTCCTGGTAGAGCTTGAACCCAATAAACTGTGTGGGGAGCATCAGCGCTCTAGTCTTAGTGGTAGAGAAAATATATAGGGGGGAGGCACTTTCCGCCCCCCTCCCTCCCCGCTCCAGGCTGCGATACACCCTAAATCGTCCAGGCCAGGTAGGGTTAAAGAACTTCGAGGGGTACTACGGAGCAATATTATATCATGTTTACATAGATTGGTTGATTAATAAGGGAGGTATAACAATACAAATACACCTACCCCCTTTTTCGGCAAAGTAAAATGAATATCTGTAGTTGGACATATCGCTCGCCATAAAAAAAAACTGCACCACTTTGGAACTCAACGTCCACCCTGGATGATAGTCCCAATAGCCACAGAAAGTCATGGTACAGATCGGAATTATCTGGCTCCCAGACTATAAAGTACAAATACCTGTGATTGATGGATCAGTCCCGTGCAAGACTCAAATTCACGCAATAAGAATTTGACATCAAATCCCCAGCAGTAAATGCAAGTGCTCTAAACCACTTGGTTTCCTCTGCTTCCAACAGAGAGGAAGTTCGGAGATCGAACCAGATTTTATCCGATATTCTGTCAATATCTTGCAATGTGGTAACTACAGAATCTATACTTAGTAACTATGGATGAAAATATCGCTTTCACAACCTTCCAAATGGGTCTAGTGGAGAGCCAAATCGTTGTGACGTTTAGACTCAAATAAAAATAAACACAATGAAATCCGTCGATGTCTGAATATCTCTTTAATATTTTCTCAGTACACCAAATGAATATGTGCAACTAAATATGAAATGCCCCACCTTTCTATTGCACAAAAGCGCTTTTCTGAGATTGCAACTGTTCAGAGTCACGGATGAGTTCCAGAACAACAAACTGGTCTTTTGGAGAAACATATTTCGAGGAAGAATGGGGTAACTACGGGAACTACAGAGGAGCGATGACTTCGGATAGCCTGTTTTACATGACAACAGACATGGACATGTATGCCATACATGTTACAACCTTAATGGTTGTTCCAGCTAGCTTTATTACCTCTTGAATTCATTGCTGATCCCTCTGGTTTCTAAATAAACAAACGATCCAGAAGCAACCAAAAGCAGTAAATATCTAACAACCAATGGCACTGGTCCTTGTGCTGTTGTTTTGGTACGTCGGTCAATCCTCCATATTATTGCATGATCACAACAGTTTCTTCTTTTGATATCTTAGTCATATGAGTTATGTCAGTTTGATTTCTATCCCATTTTGCTTCTCTTGAATATTGGGTATGTCACACAGGTCAGTTCTGTCTTTCTCTCCGATTTCGCTCTGCGAAGGGTAAAATAATTCAATCTCCAAGTTTAGTAATGTCATATACATGTACTCGGGTTTGATTTTCCCCACAATTTCTCTCTTTTGAATACTCGATATTTATTTGGGCTTTCTTCTCCTAGTATACTCTGCGAACGATACGCTACATTGAATTGTCCTCTTCGGTAGACAGAATGTCATTTTTAAGTCTCTCTCCTATGATGTTTGAGTAATGTCGGATATACCAGTTTGATTCGATCCATATCTAAACATTTTGGGATGTTTAGATATGTCGGATAACTTCTTATCCAAGATAGTTTCCCTATCATATTTTATCCAATGAAGGATACCCTACATCGCGCTGTATACACTCTCTCATTTCCTGTTCAACTCGGCTGCATTATTAGCCATGTCGGATATACCACTTTGATATGTCACGCCCAGTTTTCATTGAGAAAGACAAGACATGCTGGGTAGTCCCCCTTGGGTAGACAGAATATCTATTTCCCTCTCGATTCACTCTTGAATTCTTTGTAATATCAGTTTGATTTTCTTCCCATTTCGCAAGTTTTGAATATTTGAAAATGTCAGAGATGTCAGTTTGGTCTTCCTCTCTTAGTTCACTATGCAAAGGATACACCACATTGAGTTGTCCCCTTTGGTAGATGGAATGTCATTTCTAATTTTCTCTCCTGTGAATTTTTAGTGATGTCAGATACTCCAGTTTGTTGGCATTTCTGTCCCATTTTGTTCCGAAACAGTGAAGCCATATTGCTAGATTCATTTTTGAATTTTGATGTTCCTCATATTTTTAAATATTTTTAGTCCTGTCAGATTCCCGTTTTGATTAAAGACGATGTCACACCTGTGATTTCATGTATCACCGGAGGTACAAGTTTGTGTTAGGATAAATGAGTAATGTGGCAGGGTTTATCCAGTGTACCGAAGTAATGAACTGGCCCGCTGAGGAGAATGTGTGGCGTGTGCCGGCGCGAGGTCTTTGTTGTGTAAATAGAGATAGTTATCAATGGTCACACGACTTGGAAAGTCGCGTACTCAAGTTACGTAAGAGACACTCGAATCTAATTCCTGCCAAGCGTGTATATTTGATTGGTCAGTTGGTGCTAACAGAACAGATGATATTGGTATCTGGTTGTAAAATATATTGCATTCCAACTTTTGCCCTTGTGGTGAACACACGTCGGGCCCGTGTAGCTCTAGAGACCGGGCGGTCATGATATATATGGCGAGCTATCTGTTCTCAGGTATGTTGCAGAAATAGTAAATTCTGAGATACAAATTGACTATTAATTGTTCAAATATTGCCATACGCTAGCTGGATTTATAGGCCTACATGTATTTGCAGTAGTAGATAACGTTAAATTTCTCGCTGACAAAAGATTGTAAATGTATGTAATAATCTTTGTGAATCATATTTATATGTATTTGCAGTAGTAGGTAATGTTGAATTTCTCGCTGACAAAGATTGTAAATGTATGTAATAATCTTTGTGAATACTGCGTTTTGTAATTATGTACAGTAACTCGTGGATGTACAGTAAAGCAGCCGTAGTTTCAAATAGAATGAAATAATTTGACGCTGAAATATAACGTAGTTCTAAATGGAAGAACGCATATTAGACAAATGTGTTTCTGTTCTCAGCCAGGACCAATAATCCAGCCGGAGGCAGGTACTTTATTACGGCTTGAGGGGTTAATGCCATAAACTCCATCTCCATTTACGGACTTGTGGGACTGGAAGCCTGGTAACATCATCAATCGACTCCAGCAGTAATTTCCACAGCCTTCATAAGGGACTGCGGTAGACCGAGTGGAGGATCGATGGCGAATCGTGTTCCACGTTAACCCCGTCTCCGCTGTATACAGTTGAGCTGTGCAGAGACTCTGGACCGCCGCTGTGTATCACCGCTCCATGGCTGACCGATAGGATATAATGCGGACTGTTCACATGAATAGACAATTTCATAATTTGATTGTAGTTGCAACTACATATTTTTTTTGTTTTGCCTAGTTTATTGTTATGTATACAAATGTTAATTGTTCTGTCAGTAAAGTCTGTTTAATTGCACTTCTGTATTGGCACCTTATTTCTTCCTCCCCGCAAACGAGTACGATAGGCAGACCCATATTTTATTTTGTGAGAAAAACACATGGCATATTACACGTGACGCAAAACGTGACGTGTCACGCGTGACACTGGGGGCTCGTCCGGGATATTGCCTATCGGTAAAACTTGATAACGGGTAGGAATAAAGGTGAATTTATAACTTGTACATTGTAAGCCTTTTTGCCTCGGAAGATATATATATTTTTGTTTCTGTTACAATGCCCAAGGGTTAATAAGGGTGTTAAATTACACATTAAACATTCACACTTCACACTGCACAGTAATTTGCCTGATGGTAATTTGGTGAGAACAGATAGGGGAGCTAGCGGGGTGTTGCTTTGGTTAAATAGTAACATTTACCATAAACCGCTACTCCGCGGGATATATTCGTTATCCTGGTAGTAAACAAGTCACTAAGCCTTGATATAGGCGGCTGGCAGTTTTCACCAGCGACCAAATTTTGCCATTTGCCTTGCGCTTTGTTGTCAATTTTTTTACGGTGATTGATCATCACGTTTTGTATTGAGCATTAGTAGGCGTGTGTGTTGCGAAGTAGTAGAGAAATTTTCGCGTGTAATTATTGCTCACTGTACGTTTTGTCTTAGTTTATAGGACGGCTAGGCTATGGCGGATATTGCGGATTTGATGCGCTGTGGTAAAGAGTTAGGGTTAGGAGGGATCGAGTTAAAGCTTTTCATCGACGAAGAGCGTAAACGCTTTGAAAAAGACCAACAAGAACAACAAGAGCGTGAACGTGAAATACGTGCTCATGAAAGAGATTGCCGTGCCCAGGAATTAGAGCTTAGGCGCATGGAATTGGAAATTGTCGAGAAACGCGCGGTAGCTCAGCCTGCTAATGAGGCGCTACCAGTCCACCGTAATGTTGTAGAGTTCAGACCCAAGTTGCCTGTCTTTAATGAAAATAAGGATCAACTTGATTCTTATATTGAGCGTTTTGAACGTTATGCCGACTCTCAAAAGTGGAAACCCGAAGATAGGTCCGTTTATCTCGGCGCGCTTTTAACAGGTAAGGCCCTGGATGTATATGTTCGTTTGTCTATTGAAGAGGCAGGGAATTATACAAAACTCAAGGAAGCACTGTTTAAACGTTTCCGGTTAACGGAAGATGGTTTCAGAAAAAAGTTTTTCACTTCAAAACCAGAGTCGAATGAAACACCTGCTCAATTTGGGTTTAGGCTTGGGACATATTTGGATAGGTGGGTAGATTTATCTGGCGTTGAGAAAGATTTTGAAGGTTTGCGCCAACTCTTTCTGAAAGAGCAGTTTATTTCAAATGCACCAAGAGATCTTGCAGTTTTTATTCGTGAGCGTTCTCCTCAGAATATTAACGAGTTAGTCAAGTTAGCTGAAACATATATGGAAGCCCGTAACTGGCAACATCTAAGTCGGCCCGGTAATGCGAACCAGTCTCTGAAACCAGGTCAGAAACGTGACTCGGCATCTAACGATAATAAAGTTGGTTAATGAAAATAAATCAAGCCAAGGGGAGATAACTTGTTACAGGTGTCATTCTGTGGGTCATCTGGCCCGTCAGTGCAAGAAACGTTTAAACGATGATAAGCCTAGAAGACCAACGTACACCGCTTTTTGTCGTGTTGATCAGTCTATACCTAGAAATGACCATAATTGTTCTCTAGGAGATGGTACAGCAATCTTGGAATGTGGATGCAATATACCGGTTCTCAGTGGTTCGTGTTCTGACTCTGAAATTTATTTGTCAGGGTTGCATATTGAACAAGGTTTTGTAGGTTCGAAGAAAGTGCGTGTAATGCGCGATACTGGGTGCAGCGGTGTAGTCGTCTGCCGAGATCTTGTTGACGATAACGAACTACTAGGTCAAGAGAAAAGGTATGTCATGATTGATCGTACTGTGCGTGTTGCTCCAGTTGCTCGTATCTAAATTCAAACACCGTTTTACACTGGTGTAGTTGAAGCCTTATGTATGCCAAACCCTGTTTGCGATTTGATTGTAGGCAATGTGCCAGGTGCAGCGGTTAGCCCGAAAAACTCTTATATGGTTGATCATGTGACTGATTGTAGGTCATCTGATTCGTTGAGTGTTGACGTTGATCACGAGGTTTTGGACGGTAAGACATCTAGCATGTCACGTGATGAAATTAGCGATGTAAATTCAGAACTTGATACAAAATTGGAAATGACTAACGCAGTTCAGACCCGGAGTCAGGCTGTTTAAAGTTCACAATCCAATGCCACCACTTAACGTACCGAAAATTGACATGCCAAATGTGACTCGTGAAAGTTTGATCGCCATGCAAAAAGATGACGCTTCACTTGGAAGGTTTCATGATCGTGCAAAAACTGACTCGAAACCGGTCGGATCGGGAACTGAAGGTTTTGCCTATAAACATGGGGTTTTATATCGCTTGTACACTAAATCTTCTGGCACAACAGAGATAAAACAGTTAGTAGTACCTACCGATCTCAGAAAATCTGTATTGAAGCTTGGTCATAACACTGTTATGGCAGGTCATCTTGGCACGAGGAAAACACTTGATAGAATAGTGAGTAATTTTTACTGGCCAGGTATAAATTCTGACGTTGAGAGATTTTGTCGGTCTTGCGACATTTGTCAAAAGACCGTGGCCAAGGGTAGGGTCCCAAAAGTCCCGTTAGAAAAGATGCCACTAGTTGATACACCGCTCAGCAGAGTAGCTGCGGATATCATAGGACCGATTCAACCAAGAACAGAACGTCGGAATAAATATATTTTGACTGTTGTAGACTATGCAACGCGATACCCTGAAGCGATAGCTTTGCCCGATATTACTACCGAGCGAGTAGCAGAAGCGCTCTGGGGCATATTCTCACGCGTTGGAATTCCGCTGTCTATTTTAACGGACAATGGGAGCAATTTTACGTCTGGAATGATAACAGAGTTTTGTCGGCTACTTTCTATCGAACAGCTCCGAACTACACCATACCACGCAATGTGTAATGGTTTAGTAGAACGATTCAACGGCACACTAAAGAACATGCTTAAAAAGTTGTGCGCAGAGCGACCGATGGATTGGGATCGTTACATTGAGCCGTTGTTTTTTGCATACCGTGAAGTACCGCAAGAGAGTCTTAGGTTTTCACCGTTTGAATTGCTTTATGGTCGCACGATTTTACGTGAGTTCTGGACAAAAGAGATTGACGATGAAAACGTCCGTACAACTTACGAGTACGTTGTTGACTTGCGTAACAAATTGGAGGATGTTGCGCAGTTAGCTAAAGAAAATCTAGGTTCTGCGGAGGCGCGGTATAAACGAAATTTTGACAAGAAAACGAAAACTAGTCTTAAGTGTAGGCGACCGAGTTCTCGTTTTGCTTCCGAGTCATTCAAACAAACTTTTGATGCAGTGGGGAGGGCCGTACGAGGTTAAAGAGAAAGTAGGCCTCAATGACTACCGAATCTTGGTGAGAAAGAAACGCAAAATCTTTCACATCAATATGCTGAAACGATATGTCGAACAGGAACGTGAAAAACCTTATACGGCAGGATTAGTTGCAGCGATCGATTTGGACCCTGGTGGAAACGAAATGTTCGATAATGAAACTCTATTAGAAGAGTATCCGTCTACAAAAAGCGAGACGTACCTGGATGTAAATATTTCCGATGAATTGTCCGACACGCAGGCGCGGGGGTTGCGTGCGCTTATCAGCAAGTATCGGGATATATTTTCCCACAAACCTGGACTTACAAATTTAGTGGAACAATCGTTAGATTCTTGGTATGTGCTTAAGAATAGGTTAACCAGAAGACTATTCTGTGAAGTCATGTGACGCAGTCAGTATGTCGGCACCTCTTCCCACTTCCCTTATATGTGTTGTAATTTTTACCTGTATATGGCGAGATTCTGCTGGTGGACGTTTCGTCCCCGAGGCCCGCCCCCTGTACAGACCTTTGTTCTTTGATATATGTTGGCATTTGTGGGAAGTTGATGCTGGGTCGACATCGGGCCTTACAGACTAGTCTTTGTGTTAAATGCCGTCATTTACATCTGACGACGATACAGCTCACCAATCTCCAATGTAAGAGTTGTCACAGCGAAACAGCTCACCAATTACCAGTATACGAGTTGTCAGAGCATTTCCATCATAGCTCTCTAGATTTGTATCTAATACCGCTTATGCCGGTGCTAGGGCCGTGTGGTCATATCATCCAAGTTGCCACATGAACAGGTACAATAAAAGCGTACCTGAGATACAACACATATCACGAATCGTTAGATTCTTGGTATGTGCTTAAGAATAGGTTAACCAGAAGACTATTCTGTGAAGTCATGTGACGCAGTCAGTATGTCGGCACCTCTTCCCACTTCCCTTATATGTGTTGTAATTACAACAAAGGAACCTATCACGGTAAAGCCATATCCGGTTCCTCGCGCACTGTTAGACACTGTAAAAAAGGAGGTTTTGGAAATGGAACAAATGGGGATTGTTGAACCATCAAACTCACCATATAGGTCGCCATTGATTATGGTAAAGAAAAAAGACCTTACATTAAGGCCGGTAATCGACTTCCGTAGACTCAATAAAGTGACGATTTTTGACGCTGAGCCAATGTCTAATTCTGAGGAAATTTTTGCTAGAGTAGCAAACTGCAAATTTCTGTCAAAATTAGATTTTTGTAAAGGGTATTGGCAAATTCCCTTAACACAGACCGCTCGGGATCTCACTTCTTTCTATAGCCCGCAGGGTTTGCGCAGGTTCTCACGCATGCCTTTTGGTTTGGTAAATGCCGGAAGTACTTACAATCGAATGATGAGAAAACTTCTCCATGGTTTGTCAGATATCGACAGCTTCATCGATGACGTTATTGTACACACAAACACTTGGTACACACATATGACGCGACTGTGCGAAACATTTGAACGAGTTCAACAAGCTAAGCTTCCGCTTAAGCCATCCAAATGCTATTTTTGGATACCGGAAGTTAGAGTACGTAGGTCACGAGGTAGGACAAGGTGTACTTGGTACATTAGAAAACAAGATTGAGCAAATCAAATGTGCCCCACAACCGCAGACTAAGAAAGAATTGCGCTCTTTCTTAGGTCTTACTGGTTACTACCAGAAGTATGTTCCGAACTACTCAACCATTGCAGCACCCTTAACTGATTTGACGGGGAAAGGGAAACCAAACAAGTTGGAATGGGACGCCGTTCATGATCTAGCATTTAACACACTAAAAGAGAGGTTGTGCAGTGCACCCATTTTGAAATTGCCAGATTTTTCAAAAGAGTTTATTCTTAGAACTGATGCTTCAGATGTAGGCATAGGATCAGTACTGCTACAGGATTTTGACGGAGAACTGCATCCTATCGCTTATGCGAGTAGGAAACTTACCGAAAGAGAGAAAAGTTACTCAACCATAGAGAAAGAACGTTTCGCTATTGTTTGGGCTGTAAACAAACACAATGTTTACTTGTTTGGACAGACATTTTTGCTACAAACTGACCATCAGCCACTCTCATTTCTCAAAACTGCTAAACTCAATAATTCAAGATTAATGAGATGGGCTTTATATTTACAGACTTGTAATTACAAGATCGAGGCAATAAAAGGTAAACTGAATGTCGGTGCAGACTTTTTGAGCAGAAGCCCTGTTGTAAAAGAATGAAATTAGTTTTTTGGGGGGGAATTTAATTCCAGGAATTCATTCTTAAGGGCGGGGTGATGTCACACCTGTGACTTTATGTATCACCGGAGGTACAAGTTTGTGTTAGGATAAATGAGTAATGTGGCAGGGTTTATCCAGTGTACCGAAGTAATGAACTGGCCCGCTGAGGAGAATGTGTGGCGTGTGCCGGCGCGAGGTCTTTGTTGTGTAAATAGAGATAGTTATCAATGGTCACACGACTTGGAAAGTCGCGTACTCAAGTTACGTAAGAGACACTCGAATCTAATTCCTGCCAAGCGTGAATATTCGATTGGTCAGTTGGTGCTAACAGAACAGATGATATTGGTATCTGGTTGTCAAATATATTGCATTCCAACTTTTGCCCTTGTGGTGAACACACGTCGGGCCCGTGTAGCTCTAGAGACTGGGCGGTCATGATATATATGGCGAGCTATCTGTTCTCAGGTATGTTGCAGAAATAGTAAATTCTGAGATACAAATTGACTATTAATTGTTCAAATATTGCCATACGCTAGCTGGATTTATAGGCCTACATGTATTTGCAGTAGTAGATAACGTTAAATTTCTCGCTGACAAAGATTGTAAATGTATGTAATAATCTTTGTGAATGCTGCATATTTATATGTATTTGCAGTAGTAGGTAATGTTAAATTTCTCGCTGACAAAGATTGTAAATGTATGTAATAATCTTTGTGAATACTGCGTTTTGTAATTATGTACAGTAACTCGTGGATGTACAGTAAGCCAGCCGTAGTTTCAAATAGAATGAAATAATTTGACGCTGAAATATAACGTAGTTCTAAATGGATGAACGCATATTAGACAAATGTGTTTCTGTTCTCAGCCAGGACCAATAATCCAGCCGGAGGCAGGTACTTTATTACGGCTTGAGGGGTTAATGCCATAAACCCCATCTCCATTTACGGACTTGTGGGACTGGAAGCCTGGTAACATGATCAATCGACTCCACCAGTAATTTCCACAGCCTTCAAAAGGGATTGCGATAGACCGAGTGGAGGATCGATGGCGAATCGTGTTCCACGTTAACCCCGTCTCCGCTGTATACAGTTGAGCTGTGCAGAGACTCTGGACCGCCGCTGTGTATCACCGCTCCATGGCTGACCGATAGGACATAATGCGGACTGTTCACGTGAATAGACAATTTCATAATTTGATTGTAGTTGCAACTACATATTTTTTTTGTTTTGCCTAATTTATTGTTATGTATACAAATGTTAATTGTTCTGTCAGTAAAGTCTGTTTAATTGCACTTCTGTATTGGCACCTTATTTCTTCCTCCCCGCAAACGAGTACGATAGGCAGACCCATATTTTATTTTGTGAGAAAAACACGTGGCGTATTATACGTGACGCAAAACGTGACGTGTCTCGCGTGACACAGAACGCCACATAGTTATCCTTGGGTAGATAAAATGTAACTTCCATTATAGTCATGTCAGATATATCAGTTTGGTTTTTCTCTCAAATTTGCCTTCGGACAAACAACCTACATTGAGTATAGTTGTGTAGATGAAATGTCATTTCCTATTTAGTCATGTCATATACGGCAGTTTGAGTTCCCCTAATTTTGCTTTTTGGGCATGTGTTTCACACAAGCATGCTAATTACATGTAACCCATTCAACAACACGTGTTATCTCTTTCTGACCTGTGGGGGCCACTCGTCTTCGTTCGCCAAGCCAATTTCTACGCTCACGCTCTGAACTTGCCTTGGTCGGACGGGCTGTCATTATTCTTCAAACACAACCTGTAGCGTCATCAATTTGCATGACGCATTATCCATTATCTTTCCGAAACGTGCGCTGAGATTGCGTCAGCGATTGGCAATCTCCTGGCTTCGATTGCATATACATTTCGTTTAAACGGCTGCAGGAATGATCTCTGCCCCACCGTAGTAAAAATGTAGAACGGAAGGAACAGTTCGTATGATTCGATTATATTCCATTGGTTTGGCGTTTTGATTGGCATGAATCATCAGCGCGTGATGGATAATGCATGAATGAAAAAGCGTACCGGTTCTATTTTCAGGTTGTAGTCATAGATACCTACCCCGCTTATCCCATCATTTTTTGAATGAAAAGTCCGCCATTGTGTTGCTAAGCCGCGTCACAGCTCTGTAAATTTTGTAAAACTGCTCTACCCAGAAAGAGTTCGTTTGCGTTTGTCTTAAAATAGTACCGTACTGATGTTATTTATGACACAATTGAAATATATAATGGCATGTTTGACATAACTGCATAGTTAGAAACTAAAGGTGTGTGACATTTTTCGTGTAATACACCGCGCGCATAATAATGTAACAGCTCATTACATTTTTGTTGGCTGTGGGTGAGATTAGATTTGGAGCTGTTTGTAAAAAGCGGAAAACGGATCGAGGCTTGGTGAATGAGCGATTGGCTGCCATTGGCATTACGTCAGCCTGCAGAGGGCGTGTGTGCTGTGTTCGATTGGTTCGTAAGATGAAATTGACATTTCTGATTTTGAACAAGCCGTTCGACCAAGGCAAGTTCGAATTGAGAACGTAGAAGATGGGGTCACTATGCCCCTAGCAAACTTTTCTCTGCAACTTCGGGACGAAGGGACGGAGAGTTGATAGAGCTGAAATTTAAAGACTTTTCCACAAATCGTATTAGGTTCATTTTAACATTATTTTCAAAAAGGGCATTTTTGGTCGATGTTTTTGTTTATGGGTTATCTTCGCAAAACCTGCATGATAACTTAATAATAATCTGCTGTGCAATTAAATAAAAATTTTTTTTACTTTTTCTCGCAGTGAAATAGGAAATTTCACTTTTCTGGGACCTCATATGGCCGCCATTTTGAACTTGCCCATTATCATCTGCTTGGAGGTTATGCAAATGGGTCACGGAGTGTCAGCTCTCAATTTTGTGTCATTCCGGAGATAGGGTAGAACGTTTGGTAGATGCTGTAATGGCCACCCAGGCCTGGTAGGGTTAACGTCAGACAACACTACCTCGTTAACGTTTACGAACCATTGTGAATAGACATCGGCTTCTGTTAGAAGCTATCAGCACCTGGTCTAATACAAGTAAAATAATCAAAATGGAATAACAATTTCAAACCATAAAAATTATAAATTTTCTGCGAACAAGTTAATAAGCATGTCCTTTTAATTAGTCCTCCGCAATGCAAAGGTTCACGGAAAAATATTATTTATATGGACCCTGTTAGAAATGTGCATAATCCAGCGCACGGTTGTCAGTTTTCGCCAGAACAGTCAGTCAGTCCAGCAAATAGGTGCAAAAGAACACAAAATTGCGATTAAAAATGTGAAATTGTGAAGATTTGAGCATAGAACGTTCGAACGAACAGTCATAACCAAAGCGTGACTGAGATGCATTGTAGGCTACTCAATCAAACGAGATGACCATTAATCGGCGCTCCATATAAATAAAGGCGACAGATCAAACACCAGGCTGGTGTCTGACGGTCACCCTGGTTGAGTGGAGGTGGACAAGTTACGAAATGCAGCACCAGAGATACGTTCGTATCTTGCCATCAGTGTGGGATATTTATCACATAAGTTTCTAAACAAAGAATGGAGGCGTTGCTATTGACTCGTTTGACAAGCTTTTATAATAATGTAATGTGACGTTGAATGAAATCATCATATAATACCCACTACTGTCGCGTATATTAAAAAATAATGGGCACTCACGAAACAAGAGATAGTTGATGAACGCAACTGAGAGCAGGTACTCGTGTTATCAAAAAAACATTCATTTAATGTACAGGTAATGTGGTTCGATGTTGATTTATCATAAGACAATTTATAGGGATTTGTGACCTTCCATGTACATGCATAATATGATGAATTCGGTATATATAATACGCTGATTATAGTAGTAGAGAGACATATTCTCTGTGCATAATATGAAACGCAAAACGCCCTGGATCCACAGGAGGAATTCAAAAAGTGGCCATACTAAGTATCACGCGGTAAACGTGATACATGAATAAATATGCTATATGCTGTTTTGGATAAAAGTGTTTCTGTATTAATTGATTCTGAAGCTGAGGGGTATACAGCTCTATCGCATCTTGTCCCGCAATGGATTGTTCTACTAAATAATAGCTTGTTATGAATGTGTCACGTCTTCTGCCTTAGATTCTCAGCAGCTTAACCCTATCCGGCTGGGGCAAACCATTATAGCCCCCCCCCCCCTCCACCACCACCACCACCAAACTTTTCACATCTGATACGAAACGAAGAGGACACACGAACTGAATCTTTTTGAACTCTCCGCGAATTTTATTAGTGCCATTATGAGACTATCTACAGGTATCCTCGACAAGTCGTGCTTTCGTTTTTTCGTTCCATTTTCCACATATTTGTTGCCTAAAATGACATCAAAGCAATTTATTTTGCCAACACTAATTTTTCTCTGTCATATTAAATAGTTTTTGAAAAAAAAAATATCGAACAATTTAAAATGTAGGAAAAAATGGCTTCAGATAAGATACCGTCACTGTGGGGTCATCAAAGCGGCTATCTTGGTTATTTTTCACATCTTCTTGTAAAGGTGGATGCAAATATAGTATCGGAACTGTCCGCCCTATATCGAAAGGGGTAACCAAAATAAACAGGGGTCGGGGCGAGGAGCAATATAGAATTACCCAGGTTTGCAATGCTATTTTATTACATAGGTCACCGTTCCATCTCTCCTGCGCAATGAAGCACGGCGGTATGGCAAGCCGTTTGACTTTTTATTCAGTATTTGGTGATATCATCAAATATTTGATGATATCATGAAATGATTTACTGATATCATCAAATATTTGCTGACATCAACAAATATTTGCTGATATCAGCAAATATTTGCTGATATCATCAAACATTATTTGCTGACATCAACAAATATTTGCTGATATCAGCAAATATTTGCTGATATCATCAAACATTTGCTGATATCACCAAATCATTTGATGATTGCTGCAACTGATTTGCTGATATCATCAAATGATTTGCTGATATCAGCGAATCATTTGATGATATCATCAAAAACGCTTTATTTGTTGATATCAGCAAATGATTTGATTTGCTGATATCAGCAAATGATTTAATGATATCAGCAAATACTTTATATTTGATGATATCATTAAATATGGTGGAAGGTCAAAGTATGAACCATAACATGGAAGGCTCCCTGTTCAGAATGACAATAAACTTCGTCACAGCGCATGTTCCGTTTCACAGGCTCGCTCCACTATTTCTGCCCCCATTAGCGGCGGTTGACCTGTAGGTCCTGACCATTAACCACTGTGGTGGACCTACCTCGCACACGAGTTTCTGTGTACATCACGGTCAACATAGATATAACACAGAATTGAAAAGTGATCGGAATGTTCAACAAATAGCGCTTGAGATCATACTGAATTTACAGGGGACATGCTTAGATAAATAATGTCACACAACTGTTTCAATCTGTATCGGCTTTAGTACTATTTGATTACAGTGCTCACATCATATAAAGATAAAAAGAAGCCATATGACTTCATTGAAGCTTGGTTAGTTCTGTCTTCATCTTAAGAGCCTGGTCTCCTGTTACGGGTCAGTAAAGGGTCATAGAGATTAATTTATTGTTGTATGTGCGGCTATGCCTTATCTCTTGTCATAAAAGTTAACCAGTCAAGAAGCATGACAATCCGCTCTGCCTTAATATTACCGGTTTTCCCGAAATCATTATCCCCTTTCGCCTCACCCCGTTTATACCCAAATGCAGATCTAATGAATTTGTGTCTACAAGTCAATAACCCGTGATGGAAAAGTTTATCTTCCCTGCTGTAAATTTATTTGAATGCCCTTATATTCATGATTCTATTTGTCATTTATTAGTAAAGTTTGGCGTAAGGTATATGCCAGAGGTTTGATAGCGGCGGCTATTAAACACATTTTCGACATCACCCAAATCACTGCTGTGGCGTTTTATTGTTATTGTCTGTTTCTTTAAGTACCGTAATAGATATTGCAGGTGATTTGTCGGTATAGATAGCTTTACCACAATGTATAAATTTTCAAACAACAGGATGAAAAGGGAGCAGGCATTAACATTAAGTTTCCGCCATATTTAATGATATCATCAAATGATTTGCTGATATCATCAAATGATTTGCTGATATCATCAAACCATTTGGTGATATCATCAAATCATTTGGTGATATCAGCAAATCGACTGATTTGGTGATATCAGCAAATCGACTGATTTGGTGATATCAGCAAATCATTTGATGATATCAGCAAATCATTTGATGATATCATCAAATCATTTGAAGATATCACCAAATATTTAATGATATCAGCAAATGCCGAATAAAAAGTAAAACGGCTTGCCATACGGCGGTATCACTCATTTCAAAAGCGGCAATACAGTTCATGAAATGAATATTTCAGGAGATTCCACACGTTATCTATCACATGGCATCTCTTCGTTCACGGTTATGTCCATCGCGGAATTAGACTTCTGTTTGCATATTGGTACAACCATTACAGCAGACCCCATAATGATCACACTCCCGCCGACATAGAGAGACACGCTGAAGGAATGAGTGACGTCAAACAGAAACCCTGCAATGGGAAAATACAGTAGATATGTACGACCAAACTGTTGGTATGGTGAATAGTGTAGAAATCTTCAGAGAGTAAGGCCTAAGTCCCGAGTCCCGAGTACATTCGATCATTATCACAATGGCAACGGCAACACGCCGAAAATGGAAGTTCTTTTTTTCGAATAGGCCGCTAACATTCTAGGCCGGCACATTTCCATTTGTCATGCACTGACAAAACCTGTTTTATCTGTTTGTTTTCGACATGATCGAAATGTGGGTCAGGGTATCGTAGTTGTTGGTTTTAAGCTGTTTACAGCATCCGAATGAATTCGTCTACAAAGGAGATAGCCTTCTGATACACTAAATTCATGTCTAACCTTGATGAACTTCTGTAATGTACATTATGTCGCCGACTAGATACATCTTGATTCGAATCCTTTTATTTTTGCATATTCAACGGATACTGTCGCTAGGCGAAAATCAAGTTGAGTCAATTACTGTCCGAGAAAGGTGGAATAATTTACCTGCAAATGGAGCTCCAGTGAAGGTTCCAGCAGCTTGAAATATTAATATAAGTCCATAACTACTCGAAAACCGCCTAAGTCCCACCAACTGTACGAGCATAGATGCCAGCAATGTCGCAAAACATCCGGAGAATAGTCCAAATAAAGCTGATAACATCATGAGTAGTGGATAATTATGAACAGCAGGGAAGAGTATTATTAGAACCCCAGAGACAGCGAAGGCGACAGAATAAAGTCCGAAGGTGTTTATCCGTGGGTGCTGATCGATAACGCCAGAAAGGATCCTTCCTACAATGTTTGACAGGCCTATCGCGGACATCAACATGGCGCTCTTGTCCGGCTCTATGCCCGTAGATTCTCCATAGGCTACCAAGTGGACATAAACGACAGATAATCCGAAACAAATGAGAAAATTGTTCAGGCACATAAAGAGATAACTGCATTTCCTGAATGCGCTGCAGTCTAAAAGCTTTTTGCCATCCCGTGTCTCATGTTTGTTCTTAAGTGGGCGACAAATCGCCCCACACACGCATATATTCAGGCACACTCCACCCAGTATAAGAAACGCACCTTGCCAGTCATAAAGGTCATAAAGCCCTCTTATTACCACGGGTAGCAGACACTGGCCCAATCCTGAACCCGCAGAGGTGATGCCGAGGGCCAGTGACCGATTTTTGTCAAAATAGTGAGTTACCAGGCTTATTGCTGCCAAACCGGCTAAACCTCCCCCAACTCCTGCAAAATATACGATTATCAATACGATGTTAGAGACATTAATTAACCCAACCAGCTGATTCTGATAATTCATGGATCATATTTTGTGTGTGGGACAAATGTAAGTCGCGTACGGACATTAAAAGACATTAAATTCGACTGTTGACTACTGAACGAGCAAGTGATCTACACTTTTAGGTTCGTTAATTCGGATATACAGTTAAATCGGGCATATTTTTCCTTTTTTCACAGCTGTCCGATTACGTTACGATTACATACATACATTTACTTGAATTTCTTCGCAAATGTTGACGCTAATAAAACTCAGTTTCACCAACCAAATACTTTAGGATCATGATAATCACATACCTGTATCGTAAGTCGTCCAACTAACCCGGGTGTGTCTGGTACTAACTCCTATGCTGACATCGCAAAATCACCCCCAACGGCCGGTTTTCGTACACCATATCGCCGTGTTCAAATATCAAAATTCTATCAATTCAGGCACACTGCTTCTGACAGACAGGAAAAAATGAACTGGCGCCTCCCAAAAGTCACCAAAAATGTCCTTCTTTGGGGTGCTTCGAATCTTTCTCGGATTAATCTAGAACCCCACCCTGATGTTCAGGTCGAATGTTATCCTGGTGCCCAGTTCAAACATTTTCGGAATATGGCTAGCCATTATCGCCACGGGTCTTCCCAGCCCAAAAAAATTCTGCTAAACATTGGAGTAAATAACAGACAACTTGAGCCACCATTTGCCAAACAAGAAATGAGTTTAATGATGAGTTCGATCCGAAAAGCTTTCCCCCGCGCAAAATTGTATTTTATCGAACTCCAAGTTTCGGACCTTCTACCAGCCAGTGAATGTTATTGTATAGAATCTCTAAACCAAAATGCTGAGCACATTAGGCATTTGGAAATTATCAAGAAAATTGACCCTGAATTCTTTTCTGTCGGCGACGACAACATCCACTGGACTGAAGATACAGCAAACTATCTGTATAAACACTGGCTCCATACAATAGATTTAAACTAAATTTGGGAGAGGGCACGTGCCGCCCTAATTTTGGCTTAGGAACTAGCATAGTTAACCTAACCAATAGTCTTGTACTAACCAAATCTGATCACTCCCTGCTCAGCCACGGTCTCTCTTTTGTGCCTACTCCCAAACCCAGCACAGGCATGGATGCACATATGGAGACCAAGGGATACGAAATTATCATACCTTTCAAAAATAAACTTCACTTGGCTGATCGCTACAGTAAATCTGTCGGAGAAAAAGAACCCTTCACGGCTAATTCCGGGTATATCCCCGAGAACATCGATCCTGAAATTCCAAAGGCTGTAAATAATCTTTCAACTAGAGTTCAGGCTTTATTAGAAAGTGGTAGGTTTGGTAATTACCAAAATTTGTCTATTTCGGAACGCCGCTCCCTATCTAAATTACGTCACAATAGAAACATAGTCCTTAAGCCTGCAGACAAAGGCTCTGCCACTGTTATCTTGTCAAGAGAAAACTACGTTAAAGAAGCCCAGCGTCTGCTCAATAATCCTAGGCATTACAAAAAACTAAACAAAGAAATATGGCCTCAAAATTATGTCAGATTTCTTCAAATTTTGGTCCAATTAAAAGAAAAACAAATTATTTCCGACAAACAGTTAGAGTATCTGGCCCCTAAGAAACATGAAGCAAGAATGAGACATTTTCACATTTTGCCGAAGATCCACAAGCCGATTGAAAAATGGACTGATGAGTTTACCCCGCCGGGCCGACCTATTGTTTCTGATTGTGGGTCTGACTCCTACCACATTTCCGAATTTATTGACTATCACCTCAAACCAATTGTTAACCGGCATCCTAGTTATCTAAAAAACACCGAGGATTTTCTTGCCAAATTATCCCAAATCAACGTTTCCCCGAATGCTCTTCTAGTCACTATGGATATTGAATCGATGTATACCAATATTGATATAGATGGTGGAATACGTTCGATCAAAAACGCTTTTCAACAATTTCCCGATCCTAAAAGACCGGATAACGAAATTCTTGAACTTTTGGAACTTAGTCTTAAAGGAAACGATTTTGAGTTTAATGGAGAAATCTATCAACAGGTCAGTGGATGTGCTATGGGGAAAAGGTTTAGTCCAAACTTCGCATCTATTTACGTAGCTCAGTGGGAAGAAGAGGCTTTAAGGAAAAGCGACAAACAACCCCTCTTATACCTTCGTTTTCTGGACGATATTTTTCTTCTTTGGGATCACCCTAGAGAAGATCTCGGGCCATTTATTGACATTCTGAACAGCCATGACCCCAATATAAAATTAGAAGCAGTAGTTCACGAATCCTCTATGATTATTTGGATGTCACAGTCTACAAAGGTCCCGGGTTTACCAATACTGGATATTTAGATTACAAGGTATTTTTCAAACCTACCGACACACATGAACTTCTCCATGCCAAGTCTTTTCATCCTCCTCATATGTTTAAGGGTATAATCAAATCACAAATCATCCGATTTCACCGGAATTCTAGCAATCTCCAAAATTTCAATCAGTCTTGTTCAGTATTATTCCAAGCATTGAAGCCTAGAGGCTATTCAGCTCGTTTCCTGCGTCGAATCAAATCGAACACCCTCCGAGAGATCACCACACAACACTCAGATGACACCCGTAGGTCTGAACCCGTTAGGATGAAACATAATCGCCCCAACGTCGGCGATGGTCAAACTCAAAAATGCCTAAAAGATCGATGCAAACTTGATGCATTCATCGCGAGACCATCTCATCTGTGACTCGGTGAACGTAATATATCTTATTACGTGCAAAAAGTGTCTTAAACAGTATATCGGTGAAACAAAAAGGGCATTTAGGGAACGAGCCACGCGCCATCAATCTGATATTTTTCTCGAAAACGACGGTCCGGTTAACGACCATTTCAAACTCCCAGGACACATCCTCCAGGAACATTTTGAGATCATGCCTATTGAACAGATCCCCACTCTCGCCACTCAGGAAGAAACTGACGATCTGAGAGCGATACGCGAGACATTTTGGATCAAAACTTTACAAACACGATATCCTTTCGGCATGAATATCGATCCAGGTAAACAGTCTAAACGGGAGATAATACCGTTTGTGATTCCCTATAGCAGGCGATATGTTGAAGCCGGTCGTATGCTAAAGGAGGAATATCAGAATCTCCAGCCTAAACTTAGGCAGCCACTCAATCTGAAGCCAATCATAGCTTATAGAAAAAATAAGAGTTTACGCGACTTACTCGTCCAAAGTAAACTATATCCTCTAACACAGGTTGGTGACTGAAACTTACGATTTACTGCCATGGCATAAGCTAAACTATAGCAGCCTTTTAAAACCATCAGAAACTTGTCTCTAGGAACAATTTTTAGGAAATGAGTTTTGTTTAATACATCCCTGTGCCAGTGCCTACATACTCACATAAAATACATACATTTACTTGAATTTCTTCGCAAATGTTGACGCTAATAAAACTCAGTTTCACCAACCAAATACTTTAGGATCATGATAATCACATACCTGTATCGTAAGTCGTTTCGGTATTTATTCGGTTATTCCACAGATGTTGAAAACTTTTGCACATATGTCAAAAAGTTTTCAACATATGTATAAAACTTTTCAGCTGATTTCTAAAAGTGCGGATTTATTCCACATATGTGTAAAAGTTTTATATATATGTTGAAGCG
The DNA here is from genome assembly GCA_036873755.1 of Hanleya hanleyi. Taxonomy (NCBI): domain Eukaryota; kingdom Metazoa; phylum Mollusca; class Polyplacophora; order Lepidopleurida; family Hanleyidae; genus Hanleya; species Hanleya hanleyi. Next base: position 68,849 of record JAVTVY010025558.1, read on the forward strand.
TTTTTACATTGGGACAAAAGGTTTCAACATATGTGGAATAACCGATTAAATACCGAAACGACTTGCCATACAGATATGTGATTATCATGATCCTAAAGTTGACCATTACAGTATTTGGTTGGTGAAAACAGTTTTTTACACATACATGTATGTCGAAAACTTTTCCACATATGTGTAAACCTTTCACACCTATGTATAAAACTTTTCAACATAAGTGAACTAGTTAATTTATTTCACATATGTGGAAAACTTTTCCACATATGTCTAAAAGTTGCGGCTTCTGCCGTAGGCACCGACCGCTCCCTGGTATCATTTTGGCGCTTCTTTCTCCAGCAAACAAAGGAACAAACTGACTTCAGTGATAATATGGCATTCAGTAAGGTTTACATTGAAATGGCTAAGAGTCCGAGCATGTGTGTTTGATTATCGCTGACCTGATTACTCCTAAACTACCATATTTCAATCCTGTATATGATATCTTTGCTTTGTTAATTCAGGCTTTGTACCCACCTCTCCTCCGCTCTCCCCATTTATGTCAAGCAAAGTTGCGTTTAGGGACGATGGTTAGATATGAACCTTGAATCTACAATAAAGTAGTACTACTATTATTATAGGCTTCCGTGTCCACACCGTAGGTTCGTATTTCTCACATCGTCGGAAGACGAAAAACAAACCCCGAAGGGACAGCGCCATTTCAAACGGCTATTAGATAACAAACATTCACGAGAGATTGAAACAACAGAGAGCAGTCCATTTCCCTTCCATTAACCCTCCTGTCATTTATTTAACATATGTTCATATAGAAAAAGTTTTGCACATATGTGTAAACATTTTCAACATATTTATAAAACTTTTCAACATATACATAAAACTTTTCAACATATTTGAAATAGTTAATTTATTTTACATATGTGTAAAACTTTCTCACATATGTCTAAAACTTGTCAACATATGTATAAAACTTATCAACATATGTATAAAGCTTTTCAACATATTTCTAAAAACTGTTGTTTACACATATGTGTAATTCTTTTGTACATATGTGCAAAAAAATTCATCGTATTTGGAATAACCGATTAAATACCTGTAATGATACCGAATGAAAAATAAAGGAAATAGATGTTGGGTGCAAAATAACTTGCGACCATTCCAGTGAATGTCAGTGCTCCTCCAATGCATATTGTTGAACGGAAACCGATCTTGTTGATGGATATCCCAGAAAGTAGACCTGTTAACAGACAAAAATAAGCTGATCATTTCAATTATTTTCAAGCTATTTTTGTTCATTTCATCCTTGATGCATCATCAGAGAATGGAGATTCGGATGCCAGGAAAACAACGACGGGCTACTAACACCCGAATCACCGGGAATTTTCTTACATTTTTTAGAAAGTCAGCAGTCTCGAACGAGCGCACAGATCTGTTTGGATCTCTATAGTCACTAGAGGCACAGCCTAACGCGGAGAGTTTTAACCCCGTATAAGTTTAACCCTTCCAGACCTGGGGGGGGGGGGCAAAATTGCCTTCTGCCAAACTTTTTGCACTATCTCCGGAAAGACAAAAAATGGGGAGCTGAAACTCCGTGACTTTATAGCTTATCATATTGGGGTCATTTTGAGCTAATTTGCATACCCCCTCCCCCATGCAGAGGATCATGGGTAAATTCAAGATGGCGACCACGTGGGGTACCAGAAAAGTGATGTTTTTATCATATTTCTTCAAAATTTCTGCTTTTCCGAGATGAAAAATGAGCAAAAACTATATTACTTCACATCACATTAATATTTACTAATTTATCATGAAGTTTTTTGCGGAGAAATCGCATGAATAAAAAATTCGGAGAATCTGACCGAAAAATGGACCAAAAAATTCGGTTTTAGCAAATGACGTCATTGTGACGTCATCAAAGCGGCCATCTTGGATTTTTTACATTTTCTGGTAGAGCTTGACCCAAGGGTATAGTATGGTAAGTTTCAACCACCTACATCATTGGTTAAAAAAATAATTTCTTTCACCTCCCCGCCCCCCCGCCCCCACCACAGGCCTGGACAGATCCCAAAAAGCCCAGGCCAGATAGGGTTACAGAATGCAGATAATGGACTGTTCTCCATCGCCACCGAATGCTGTTGGGCGTTTCTGTGTTCGAAGTAAACTAGCATGGGAGGAGATCAATTAACCATTCCTTAGATATCTGGATGCGGAAACAGAGAATCTCATTATACGATCAGTTTCGGTATTCTTATTTGAGATCACAGACTTTGGTCCAAGGCTATTTCATGAACATGGAACTTGCAAGTGACCCTTCAATTTAAATCCATCATTTGAATCTCTTGCGTAGCTATACGACTTTTCGTTCGCCTGTGTAAGATTAGTCACAGCTAAGCGAAAGAGATTTTCACATGTTTATCAAATGCATGATACCCTTTTAATACACATTTATGATAGTTTGACATACCGACGTTCACTTTTCAATATCACCCAACTGCTTAACCATCACGGACGGGTACCACGAGCAAAGACATCCAAATATCTGTGTGATCCGAATACATAATACCGCAAGCCATAACTAACATATTTCAAAATATGGTGTATTTTCGACTGTATCGTTCAGAAAACCTATCGAAACACCCCAAGAGATAATATTTTTGAACTAGAATTTGGATAGTCCGTCAGTCAATATTCAGCCGTCGTCCATTAAAAAATTTCTGCGGCCATAATCAAAAGACTAATTCCACATTCCATATAACAGCAGTAGCGTCAAATTAAAAAAAAAATAACAATAATCATAGTATATATAAACATAGGCTAGTTTTCTGCAAGAAAGAAGCGGTCAAGTTTTCAATGATGCCAGCAAAACACCATGATGTTTCAAAGTATCAAATCTGTATCGCTGATCAGTATTCTTAATCCATGTGAGTTTCGTTGTAAAATCTAGATAATGTTGTATCTTAGTCATGCTTTGATTGTGCCTGTTCATATGAACACCCTGGGGATCTTGAAGTACATGGGTTCATACGGCCCCTCAAAATCTTGCACGCTATGCTCGTATTTTGCTATCAGCAAAATTTGAGAAATTTGAGAAACTTTGAGTGGAGGTTCTTGGTGGTATATCCCCTCTTTACAAGTTTCTGCAACAAAGTTTTGTGACGTTGATTAAAATCGTCAAATTTAACACAGGATCTAGCAAATGCTACTAGGCGAGATATGTATACGACATATGCAGGTCTGACTGGAATATTGCTGTCCAGAAAGGGATAGTTTACGACATAGAAATTGTAATCATCGAAAATTCGACGAAAGCAGAGGCCTGCTGCATTTTTATAGAGACATAGGTGTAAATATGATGTGCAGTTTATCCCACCGGGCCGACCTATTGTTTCTGATTATGGGCCTGACTCCTACCACATTTCTGAATTCATTTACTATCACCTCAACCCTTTGCTAACGGGTATCCTTTATCTAAAAAACACCGAAGATTTTCTTGCCAAATTATCCCAGATCATCGTTCCTCCGAATGCTCTTCTAGTCACTATGGATATTGAATGAATGCATACTAACTAATATTGATATAGACGGTGGCATACGTTCGATCCAAAGCGCTTTTCAGCAGTTTCCCGATCCCAAAAGACTAGATGACGAAATTCTTGAATTGTTGGTACTTAATCTTAAAGGAAACGATTTAATGGACAAATATATCAACAGGCCAGTGGATGCGCTATGGGAAAAGGTTTATTCCTAACTTCGCTTCTATTTATGTAGCTATAATTTGAGAAACTTTGAATGGAGGTGCTTGGTGGTATATCCCCTCTTTACAAGTTTCTGCAACAAAGTTTTGTGACGTTGATGAAAATCGCCACATTTAACACAGGATTTAGCAAATACTACTAGTCGAGATATGTATACGCCATATGCAGGTCTCACTGGAATATTGCTGTCCAGAAAGGGATAATTTACGATGTCGAAATTGTAATCATCGAAAATTCGACGAGAGCAGAGAACCGCTTCATTTTTATAGAAACATAGGGGTAAATATTATGTGCCGTTAGGGTTATCTGTATTTCCTTCAAATCTAGTGAAGGTGAATATATATCCTTCACTACTTATAGTGGTTATCCACAGCGCGAAGATCGTTCATGTAGCGTTTGGTGAATGAGAAGGAACAGGCTTTGAAATGGTCGGTTTTTGAAAGCACCTGCATATAGTCCTATTCATAAGAGAACATATATGTCAACCAAAAGGGGCGCAGAATTAGTACCCATTGGAATACCTATACCTGTTGATATATTGTGTTGCTAAATTTCACATAGATATTATTATTGAGAAATTCAAGCAACTCTATAAATAAAGAAACATCCCATGAATGACATCCCCTGTACGTAGTAGAGCTAAAAATGCTTGATGACTTCTGACATCAATATATCGACGATCAGTTTTCTTGAACACAGATACTATTAATGAACTTAGCCGGTCAATAAAGTTCTGATGAGGGATTGTAGTATAGATAGTCGAGAAATCCCATGTGCATACATGTCTGTACGGTATGATTTTCCGTAGACATTTTGAATTTTTCAGTATCCACATACATTCAACGCCAGAGTATTTAGAAATAGTGTATTTCTTACCAGTAAACTAAATCATTAGCAAGTTATTGAATCATTGGACCCGGATATTCTTTAATGGACGACGGCTGAATTATGAATGACGGAGCAGCCGCTTGTAATTGAATCGTCGACGTTCATCTATGAACCATGTAAACATATTATGCCTGGTAATCTTGATAGATTGGGCAATATCGACCTTAAAGTACATCTGGATACAGGATCAAGATATAGAGATTCGAGTGTATCAGTCGACCCAAAGATAATTTTCATGGAGTTGAAAAGTGCGTTGTTGAGTGATCGATAGGAGAAAAGATAGAGCCTACAGTTTTCGTGGACTGGTTGAATCTTGCCAAAGACATGACTGTCGATACTATTACATCATAATATAATATGAATGTGTAATATTACTATTATTACGTGCTGGTTAAGGAGCTAAGTATAGCTACTCCAGCTGTCTCAATTTACTCCTTACAAATACGTACTTTGTACGATTTCTTCAACTAAATGTTTCTCAAAGAAAGAGGTATTTCCCTTTCTACCACTAATAACGATATAACAACATTGTAGCGGACTCCTAAAATGCATAAAACACGATGTTCGCTCCGTTTAACAAAAGCCATGCAGGCAGTTAAATTTTGGAAGAATTTACTGTGCTGCCATTTCAAACATTTGAGATATGGAATTTGAGTGATTACTTATAAACCGAAAGTCTAACGGAAGAACTAGATGGAAAAAACACATATCTGCGTGAGATTTCTTGAGTCTCGATACTACTATCCCCCATTAGGACATTATTCAACACCTTAGTTCATTAATAAAACTGGTCCCCGGTATATCAAGATCATAAGCCATAAGGCTTTAGTGAGTTTATGCTGCACATCATTCTTCGGATGTTTCCTATCGTATAGAAGTGTTCGAATTATCAATAACAATACTATGTGAAATTCGTTAACGCCATATACCAGCGGCGACAAGGAATCTCTATGGGTAGAAATTATTTATCACTTTAGGCGGACCTAATGAATACGCCGATAACCAGAAATTTTCAGGTTACCACTTCGAAGCCCGTTCCCTGTAATTCATTAAAATCGATATAGATGATTTCCTACCACTAGATAATCCCTACATAAGCGACGTTGTGAATGGTGTGTACGTCCTTCATCGGATTGGTAGGAAACGACTGATAGTTCAGAGGGAACATCATATTTTGGGCCTATGACTTTGCAAAAAGGGACAGGATTTTTTCTCAGACACGTCGATTCTACGGGGAAAGACGATTACAACTGACCTAGTCAACTACACATTTCTGGAGAGCAATATCCCAGAAGGACATGCATACGGCGTATGGTAGCATTTGCTACATGCACATTCTGAGCAAAATATTATTTCGGTCAACGCCACAGAACATTATTGCAAAAACTTGTTAAACAATGCTATGTAACCAAACGCCTCCATTCAAATTTTCTCAAATTTTGTGGTAAATATTGTATGCTGACGGCAAAATACGATCATAGAGGGTAAGATCTCTGGCGCTACGTTTCGCAACCTTGTGTCTACATTTGTGAGATATGTAACAGGTGAGAACAATTGACGACGTCTGAAGACTAAAAAGCAACCATATGACTTTACACGAAAGCCTGCCGCGGCACCTCACATTCGAACTAGAATACTGTACCTCATATTAAACCACTTAAAGCTGGTCTAGTAGCCGTTTGAACATCATGTTTTCTACATCTTCATAGTGTTCAAATGAACAGACACAGAAAAATTGTGACTGAGATCAATCATGCCCTGGAAAACAACTTGGACCCTTCTGATCATAGCGGTCACACGTGACGAAATGTCATAAGTCCTGCTCCACCAAGCACTGTATAACGCTGTATAACAATACTATTCAAGGATTAGGCAGAACAGTGATCCTTCTTTGAAAGGTATCACAATTGTACGGTACATGCCACAGGGGCTTGTAGCTGGTCGGTTATTAATTATGATATTAATATTTATATATACTCTCCTCCTACTCTATATAGAGTAGGGCGAGAGTATATATAAATATTAATATCATAATTAATAACCGACCAGCTACAAGCCCCTGTGGTACATGCTTCCTAACACAGCATCCTTCAACGCGCAGCAACTGATAAACTTATATGTTTATGCGTGTATCAACTCGTATCTACGATTCCATGTTAATTTCGAAATTAGTGTTGGTGAATAAAGGATTTCTCATGCAGAGACTATCAAAATGATATTCTCACATCCTACCTGATAGGTACATAACACCAATAGCCAGTGCACCTATCCATGCTATATCAGCAGCCGGCGCATCTACCGTGTCAATAAAGATGGCATTGAAGACCCCAGATGACGCTGATAGACCAAATGTTAATCCTTGTATCACAGAAGCTGCTACTGTTACCAGCCATCCCCATAGATGTTCTTCGCTCTCTTCACTCGATCGCTTGGTCTTCGACATTTTATTGTCTGAAAAGAATAAAATTATTTCCTGAAAATTTATTTGAAGATGTTGTTACAAACCGAAATCAAAGTCACTCTGAGTAACATAAGTATTCGCTTGCTGTCAATCTCAAATTTTGATTATATTTTTACATCTTCAGTGAAAAGGTGATACTATTCAACGCTTATGCCGGATGTAAAACATCCATGGGGATGGCTGGTAGCAGTAGCAGTTACTATAATACAAGAGTTAGCCTTTAGTCTGTCACTGTTCTCCTTCTGATGACAAAATATATCGTCGAAATCTTGGACTATCAACATGCGACTTCTTAATACTCTAGTGAGTGAGTGAGCTTACTCACGTATTACACTGCGGTATTCAATGGATCACCACGATTCTATTCCATATTCTAACCTTCAGTGTCATGTTGTATATAGGACAAAATTGTAGACCGCGGTAGTATTAGCTGCTCTACAAAAAAACCCTTACGATTACCCAGTAACGAAACAGAATGTCAAAACCAGTCTAATAGTGAAATGCTCCTCACATTATACGTTAATTTACTTTTCTGTGGCCTCCCGTCCACGAACGGTCCGGTCTGCTCAGGCAATGCTCATCATGTTCACCGTACTCTCATTCTTTGTACCCATGGCGGGCACTAGACATTTTAGGTCAGCATAAAACTTTCCGCTGTGCCATTATCAATAGTTTTTCGTTACTTAAGAAAGGAGGTAGTCTGTTCGTACTGTATCGTATGGTGTTCTATTTGTGCCAAGTTTCCGTCGCCTTTTCAAAACGCGACGTCGCCTTTTGAAACGCGACGTCGCCTTTTGAAACGCGACGTCGCGTTTTTAAAACACGACGTCGCCTTTTGGAAAACACGACGTCGCCTTTTAAAACGCGACGTCGCGTTTCTTTCCTATGTTTTTGCATTGTAAAACTCGACACAACGGAACTCGACGTCGCGTTTTCAAAAGGCGACGTCGTGTTTCACCCACGTCTTGTTTGGCAATGTTAAAAGATAGGAAAGAAACGCGACGTCGCGTTTTAAAACGCGACGTCTTTTTTTAAAAGGCGACGTCGCGTTTTCAAAAGGCGACGTCGCGTTTCAAAACGCGTCGCCTTTTGAAACGCGACGTCGCCTTTCGAAACGCGACATCGCCTTTTGAAACGCGACGTTGCCTTTCGAAACGCGACGTCGCCTTTTGAAACGCGACGTCGCCTTTCGAAACGCGACGTCGCCTTTCGAAACGCGACGTCGCCTTTTGAAACGCGACGTCGTGTTTTGATAGTAGAACTGCGCATGTCTAGGGATCATTTATTTTCAAGAAATTGTGTAGGTGCCATATTGTACTTTTCAGAAAAGGCCAGGAGTTTTAATTTTCCATTTGGGTTCTCCTTAATATTTTGAAGTTAACAAATCACAGCAATATAAAAATTCATACTCATATAATTCAGGTTTTCTTGATGCAATATTACTGCAATTCTGACAAATCAGTTTCAATACAAACACATCTTAGAACATTTTAAACTCTAGGAATTTTTGGGTATTTTTTAGTTGTAAAATTTGATGAAAGAATTTCGCTGACAAAGTTAGAGAAATTCCCAATTCCCAAAATGCTTTTTTAGCAGATATATTCACTAGATTTGCATCAAAATTGCATCAAGACAACCCAAATGATAATATTCAGGTAGCTGTGATTTGTTGAGAGAGACACCAAACACCTTTTGAAACGCGACGTCGCCTTTCGAAACGCGACGTCGCCTTTCGAAACGCGACGTCGCCTTTCGAAACGCGACGTCGCCTCTCGAAACGCGACGTCGCCTTTCGAAACGCGACGTCGCCTTCCGAAACGCGACGTCGCCTTTTGAAACGCGACGTCGTGTTTTGATAGTAGAACTGCGCATGTCTAGGGATCATTTATTTTCAAGAGATTGTGTTGTGACTATAGATACAATGCTTTAGTTAGACAAGACAAATGACATACATGTAGATATATGTAGAAGACTGTGTAATGTGTGGTAGGAAACTTCGCTGTGCTTATATCCGTCTCAGAAATTAGGTCATGTATATCCATTGAGTATACGCACCCCTCAAGACAAGAACAAGCTGACATTATTAGTGCGCATAATGCATGTATTTAGACAATGTTTCCTCATTAGCTTTCAGTTACTTGTACAGCGATCAACTAATTTGTTTTCAAGATAATCATCCTATCCGTCCTCTAAACGTTTGTCAGGCTTTATTATTTTTATATTATTCACATTGTATCATTAATCTTGGGTGTAAAACTCGGCTGGCAGTGTCGTTTATTACTTGACTTTTAATTGCCATTTCACTATGCATTCAGTTATAGCACAATGCACTCATGGACTCACTAAGTGGAAGCTGTGCCGTTAGTGTCACCCATAGAGGACATTTAAATGTTGATTGATTAATTTATTTCAACTGGGTTAAACCGGTCCTCGGTGAAAACAGTTTCTACCCCTAGACCAACACATTTTCACTTGGCTGTAAATCTTTCACCACCAAGTGTAAAAATGGAAGCTGGATTGATCTGCATGGGCATTCCAGCCAGGTGCTTCTCAGGTTAATGATATTAAAAGTGACTTACCAAGTTGAGTAATACGTTATTGAATTTGAGCTTTGAACCCTTTGTATAGTTATTTATACGCTATGTAGCGGTTTTAAAATAATTGGGCACTCTATCGCAAAAAAACAAATCCTCTTAGTTCAGATAGGTCAATGCTACCACCACCTATTTTTATCAAAAATAGGAAAATAAGCGTGTAACCATTCCCGGAGACGCCGCCACAAATTTAGGTTCGTTTATTCCAATCTCAGTTAAGAGTTTCTGCCCTTATTGCTTCGCTCTCCTATCAAAGTCTAGTTTCACGATAACGGTGATAACCTTGTAACCCACAGTTTTGCTGATAGAATTGGAACCCTCTACTATTGTGATTGTCTTATAATTCTCTGAGATGGTCAAGCGGATAGCTCTGGCTCACTAATAACAAATGCTCCCTAAACCTGCACATGCGCAGTTGAAATACCAAAAGGCGACGTCGCGTTTTAAAACGCGACGTCGTGTTTTTTAAAAGGCGACGTCGCGTTTTCAAAAGGCGACGTCGCGTTTCAAAACGCGTCGCCTTTTGAAACGCGACGTCGCCTTTCGAAACGCGACGTCGCCTTTCGAAACGCGACGTCGCCTTTCGAAACGCGACGTCGCCTTTCGAAACGCGACGTCGCCTTTCGAAACGCGACGTCGCCTTTCGAAACGCGACGTCGCCTTTCGAAACGCGACGTCGCCTTTCGAAACGCGACGTCGCCTTTCAAACGACGTCGCGTTTTGAAAAGGCGACGGAAACTTGGCATAACATCCCATGATAAATAATCCTTATTGATAGTTGATGAATTATGCAAGCAAACAATCCTCTCTTCTGTCATAAAAATACTGAGTCCACCCATTTAGTGTGTCTGATTGTTAGCCAGGGTTATTTTCCGGTCTCTCACAGCAACATGGTGTTTTTTAGCAAATGCGCGAAAAATTATATCACAGTATTAGTGTTTGAATTCCTCAAATTAACAGAGTGAGGGTCTATAAGGAACCATGTATATCTCAGGTCAAATTATTCTTTGCAAATCATTTACTACATTTGCTAGCAGGAGCAAGACTAATGTATTCTTTTGCAATCAGCATTCAGAGTTATTTCAGAAATATAATTTGTAGCTTTAGGGTTGAAGAGATATTTTATCATTGAGTTGCCCCATTTATTTTCCAGGCCATTTTGGTCCGCGGATGACCTGAGCTATGATTCATTTATTTGTAACAAAAAACAGGGACTTTGTGACTATTTCATCTCAAATCGCACGCACGTGTATTTGTTCATACGGAAGTTACAACCACGCATGAACATCGAAAGGCCCAATATTGACCAATCAGCGATCGGCTAACCTTCTGTTTCTATCCGCAAGTGTACTCAAAATATCACAAAATGGAGGTCAAGCGGATAGCTCTGGCTCACTAATAACAAATGCTCCCTAAACCTGCACATGCGCAGTTGAAAGACCAAAAGGCGACGTCGCGTTTCAAAAGGCGACGTCGCGTTTCGAAAGGCGACGTCGCGTTTCGAAAGGCGACGTCGCGTTTCGAAAGGCGACGTCGCGTTTCGAAAGGCGACGTCGCGTTTCGAAACGCGACGTCGCCTTTTGAAAACGCGACGTCGCCTTTTGAAAACGCGACGTCGCCTTTTAAAAAACACGACGTCGCGTTTTAAAACGCGACGTCGCGTTTCTTTCCTATCTTTTAACATTGCCAAACAAGACGCGGGTGAAACACGACGTCGCCTTTTGAAAACGCGACGTCGAGTTTCGTTGTGTCGAGTTTTACAATGCAAAAACATAGGAAAGAAACGCGACGTCGCGTTTTAAAAGGCGACGTCGTGTTTTCCAAAAGGCGACGTCGTGTTTTAAAAACGCGACGTCGCGTTTCGAAACACGACGTCGCGTTTCGAAACGCGACGTCGCGTTTCAAAAGGCGACGTCGCGTTTTGAAAAGGCGACGGAAACTTGGCACAAATAGAACACCATAGTATCGTGATTTCTGTAACTGTTACATAGCTCTGGCTCGCTTGTGAAGTCAATAAATATGTCAACGATTGATGCTACACTGTTTTTATGTGGCGAGATGAACCTGACACCCTCGCCAAGATGGAAATTCGTTTCGAGACAGCTGGCGTCTATCATTTGTCCCTTGTCATTTGTTCTGCATAGAACTGGATTTAAACCCCTCATATTGACATTTTGTAGGTAAGAATTTCCCGGTGGGTGTCTTTCATACCTCATCAAGGCCCCTCTTCGCAATCTCGGGGTTTGACTTGGTACGATACAAGCTCCAGTGGTAAAGTAGTACACGACAAATATTTTTATATCGATTGCAAACCAACCATTTATATTCTGTAAATCTGTAAACAAATTCAACCAAACTAAACCGTGAAAATAAGCCTGAACTAGGCCTTTGGGCTTATGCAGGGATCTATTATTCTGAATATTATCTTATTTCAAATACACCAACCTGCTGACGAGGCTGTATTGCACTGGTGTATAGACCCTGATCTCGAATCTTGAAGGTGGCCTAATTCCGGCCAAGACTCTGGTTGCACAGCGTTGCAATATATATATATTATTTTCATACATTTGAGAGTCTGCTACATGTATTGAAACGTTGTTGTTGTTGTTGAAAATTAAATAACTTGGAAATAAATCAAAACATTTGTGAATTATTTTTTTCCTGATTTCAATATCTTCGAAAATTGTTCAAACAGATAAAAATTGACAAAGTTCACACCTGGTTGATATCAATATTGCATCTACTAATACTCAATTATATGTTTGCAAAGTTTGAGTTTGACATTATTTTTTATTTTCAAATTATTGAAACTTTTGAAAAGTGATATCAATTTCTTACAAAAACAACATTGTCACACTAATATTCCAGCTGACCCTTAAGGGAGTAGATCACATTCATTTATAATGTGCTTAAATCTTCAGTGATAACTTGATAAAAATCGACCATAGAGGTACAGCAGCACCATTTATAAATGTTCCACCACAAATAATGCTGATTTTTTTAGATCGATAACCCGTGTCATTGATTAAGAGTACGATTTTGAAATGGAGATCTCTCTGATAAACCAAGCATCCCACAGTGGCCATGTTGCTTTTTATGTATAAAGTTCATTTACATATTTTTGAAGTTTTGACAGTGAAGTTGGTCAGAGGAAATAAGTTGGGAACATGAATAAATTGTTGAAAATAATTTTAAACGGAAATCGGATAAGATCCGAACTGTGTGCTTAAAATTCAAGTTACCATCTTGGATTACGCAGGTCACTCCAGTATGCCAACCCAATCTCCAAGTTCAATCGTTCAAGTTATTGTCCGGTCAAGATCCAACTGCTGAAAATTCAAGATGGTAACTGAAGAGGAATACTACCTGCCCTCTAATCGATGCCAAGACTCTTTCCAAGTTTTAAGTCGATTGGTTCAATAGTTTTCGAGTTATTGGTCGGACATGAAATATGTAGAGATTCAACTGCTGACGGTGGCCATCTTGGATTATACAGGTAACTGAAGAGGAATACCGTCTTCTCACCAATGTCAATGCTCTCTCCAAGTTTGAAGTCTATAGTTCAATAGTTCTCGAGTTATTGGTCAGAAAAGAAATGTGTAAATGGCTCACAGCGGCCATCTTAGATTATGCTGGTAACTGGAAAGCAATCCTAACCGCCCTCTCACCGATGTCAAGCCAATATCCAAGTCGATCAGTTCAATCGTGCTCGATTTATTGCCAAGTTCTTTAAAGATCCAAGTTCTTCAAATTCAAGATTGCTGACAGTGACCATCTTGGATTACACAGGTAACTGAAAAGCAATCCCAACTGTCCGCTCACTGATGTCAAGACACTGTCAAAGTTTGGAGTCGATCGTTTCGATCGTCCTCGAGTTATTGTCCAGACAAAATTCCAACTGCTGAAAATCCAAGATGGCTGGCGGCCATCTCGGATTACACAGGTAACTGGAAAGCAATCCCAACCATCCTTTCATCGATGTCAAGACACTACGCAAGTTTGAAGAAGTCGATCGGTTCAATAGTTCTCGAGTGAGACAAATGTGTGAAGATCCAACTGCCGAAAAATCCAATCTGGCTGATGGCGGTCATATTTACATAGGTAACTGAAAAGCAATCCCAACTGTCATCTTACCGATGTTGAGACACTCTCCAAGTTTGAAGTCGATCGATTCAGTAATTCTTGAGTCATTGGTCAGACAAGAAATGTGTAACGGAAAGATGAAATTACAGACGCCCGGTGTTTCTACTTATGTGGCTGGAGATAATGAACCCATGTTCATGTTTAGGCCTCGTTAATGCTAATTTCCCAGTTATTTCCGTTTACCACATAAAGAAGAATTTAAATGCTGTTTGTGAAATATGAAATAAAAGTGGGGGGTCGCCATATACATTTTTGTAAAAAAATATCTGTAACAGATAAATGAAGCCTTTTTGGCCCGATGTCCAAGGTGGAGATTGGGGGTTGAGATGGGAATATCCCTTGGGGTTCATCTCTACCGTAATGCGTTTATAAGGTTGCCCTTTGTTGGAAGTGAGTAAGAATTTATTCATGGAGTACCACACGTCATAATCTCCTGTCAACGGAGCCCCCTTTGCTATCCAACCATTGAATCTGACAGGCCCAATTTTTTGTCATAGTAGGCTCCAGTCCTACTCCCTTTGGAACCGCTATACACATAAATGGCTAGAACTGTTGTGGCGGATATCGATGCGTTGATTATTTTTGTCCTATTTTGAGGTGTCTGGACAATTTCTGTATGAAATTCAGCCTGTTTTGAAGAACTCCATAAAGCACAATGCATTTGCGTCATAAGCGCATGGAAATGAACATGATCTCCCTTAATTAAACAAGCAGCCAGAGGATGCTACATGTAGGTCCCCCGCCAAAATGGCAGCAATATTTATAATAAGCGTTCTCGGTCTCAGGGGATATACATGAGGGTGGCAACAGCTACTTCACAGGCGTAAGAAGCAGAAGGGTCTTTTCGCCTCCCAAGGGTTTGAGATCAACTCAGAAAGGCTGACTGAATGTTGATTGCTGCTGTAATATATTTTCCTCACAGTGTAGCATGAAAATTATGTAACAAAAATGCAACCCCAACGACATCTCATGGCATATTATCTGCAAACTAAATTTGACAAGAATCTGAAGGCATCCTCAACCTATTGCCGGAAACCAAATTTAGACTTTGCCATCAGGTGTCACCACCTGTAGGTGCAAGCAGGCAAAACGCAATCCCAAACGACATTCTCATGGCATCGTATCGGCATATGAACTTTGAGAAGGATCTGAAGAGGGATCGTCAAGTTATTGCCGGTACTGCATGCCCACCGGTGTTTGTGTTATTTGGGGTGGGTCACATATGAATACCAAATTGGAGAAGAATCTGATGAGCAGTTCCCAAAATTATTGCCCAGAAACAAATTTTTCCACCAGGAGGCGCCACCTGTAGGCAGAAGCGGGCAAAATACAATCCCAAGGGACATGGTATCGTGCATGGTGTCATGTTATCTGCATACCAAATTTGAGAAGAATCTGACGAGGGTCCTCGAGTTATTGCCCGGAAACCAAATTTAGATTTTGATACCAGGTGGCGCCACCTCTAAGCGCAAGTCGGAGAAATGCATTCTCAAGCGAGATCTCATGACAAAGTACATTCACACCAAATTTAAGAAGAATCCGATGGGTAGTTCTCAAGTTATTACCCGGAAACAAATTTGTGAGTTTGCCACCAGTTGGCGACACCTGTGAGTGAGTGCAAGTGAGCGAAGGGCAATCCCAAGCAACATCTCCTGGCATGGTACATGCATGCCAAATTTGAGATGTTATTACCCAGAAAGGTAGGGTATTTCAAAGAAATTCGATCAAGTGTTTCTAAGTTATATCACTTGCAGCACGGAATAATGGATTTTGCTGAAACGCAACACCAACTGACGTTTTGTCGCAAGGAATGCATTTGCCAAGTTTCGAAGGAATCCGACAAATCGTTTCGAAATTTATCGCTCGCGAAGGATTTGAACAGACATCCACGGACATGCACTGAAGATTGGAAGAAGACCCAGTGGCGCCACCTACAGGCAGATCTTGCTGAAACGCAATACCTACCGACGTCTTGTTGCAAAGAATGCAAATGCCAAATTTCGGAGGAATCCGACGAAGCATTTAGGAGTTATCGCTTGCGAAGTATTTGAACATACATCCACGGACAAGCACAGAGGATTGGAACAAGAGGCAGTGGTACCACCTTCAAGCGGATCTTGGTGAAACGCAATACCCAACCACGTCTTGTCGCAAAGAATGCAGGTGCCAAATTTCAGAGGAATCCGATAAAGCGAAGTATTTGAACAGACATCCACGGACACAGAGAAGCAAGAACCATTTTAAAGTCCCCGGCCGCGTTGCGGCGGGGGGCAAAAAATAATAATGAAATAAAGGCATTGGATATTGTTCCGTAATGCGGTATAATAGCGCGATCGGGATATTAACCCCTTTCTGCAGATCAATAACCACTTTGTGTTTAATGGATATTGTTCCGTAATGCGGTATAATAGCGCGATCGGGATATTAATCCCTTTCTGCAGATCAATAACCACTTTGTGTTTAATGGATATTGTTCCATAATGCGGTATAATAGCGCTAGCATGATGTTACGCGTTTAGCATTTGCAAATCAATCTATAATGCTAAGGATAAATAATACGATCGCGCTATTTTCTGTTAACAGACACAGCGATAATTTTATAGCTCGGCCCTCGCATACTATTTTGTATACCAGTAAAGGCTAAGAAAAGATAGACTGAAAGTTTGAAAATTCAAATTCATAGGGGATGTACAGCCGACTGATCTTATTTGGATTTATGCAACGCTATATGGTTTGGAGGGTGTATAGAAAAATGTCAGAGTTTAAAATATGGAAACTCATGCACCACCAGCTAGTTAGATCTAGTAAAATCGGGGCAGTAAAAACACCTCATTGAAATAAACGTACCGCACCGTATACATTTACATTTACATTTTCTGATTTATAAAGATACAGTGAAAGAATGAACTTTGATTAGACAAGTGATTAAGTTACAAGTACATTTACTGGAGGTATAGGGATTTTAAATATAAATTTTTCGAATTCATTTATTTTTTGGCAGACAGACCGGCCTGTTGAAGAAGAAAACGTGGGATTATGATGCCGGACAATAATCCATAAACTACAGCTTTGTGTTGTTGGGTTTTTTGACCTAGCACACTCATGCCCCTATGGTAATCTCTGTTGTTTCAAAGAGTCCACTTAACCCTATCGTATAAATTACGCAAAAGGGGGAATAGCCCGATCGCGCCATTCATCCTTTTCCGCGTTCGAGTTCAGAACACCGTAGCTCCACTCTCAGAAGATTATTCAAGATGACAATTTGCGTCATCGTTGTTGTTGCGATATGCCATTTCTGTTTTTTTCTGTCTATCGGATAAATTGCTAAACTCATCGAGTCGTTCTGATTTTTCTTTTCAAATGATCTTTATATTTGGTTCAAAAGACGACAAAAATGTAAATACTACTTCGACACACATACCTGCTCTGAAAATATAATCTATGCAGTGCAAGTACAGATCCGAACACGGATTTCACGAGAAAGGACGAGACTACGAGGGTGTTGGGGTCTTCATAACCCAGAGCTGGACATCCCACGAGAGCCAAACAAGATTTGAACCACGTTCGCATGTCCCATTTAACACACACCGAACTCCCGACACACACGAACCTGAAAGACATTATAGTTAGTAAGTTCCTGGGAACGAGGTTGAACTATTTCTATTAATAATCCATCCCATAATATGCTAGGCCAGTTTCATTGCAGTTTCACATCATGGCTGTCGAATAAAAGCTGGTGTGTTCTCAGCAAACATTTCTGATAAGGAAAGTCACATTCTGACGTAAGTAAAATATATCTAGAATTAGAAAGCGTTTTTCTCAAAAATCCTTATCACCCTAACTCAGCAATGTCATGAAATAACAGGCAGAGTCAAAGGCAGGATGTTTTCAAACGACCTACATTTCTGGAGTTGCTTGCAACGAAAATGCTTTTAATAATGGCTTCACATACGCAGTGATTTCCTTGACGAATTAATTGCTAAGAAAGGACATCAAACATTAAATCAATTAAAAAAAAACATAGAAAAGATTTAATTAAGTAACACATCATCTTGGTGTAAAAAAAAAGGAGTTTAAATAAACTTCAACAAATTCCTTATTTCCAAAGGCGGATGTGGGACTTAGGACAACCCCACAACGCCAAATCTGGGCAAATCCTTCAAGACTCATACAGGGATTAGGAGATCCCTAGAAAGTAAAACCTGTACTGAATTCATTAAACTGTTGTGATAAGCAGATAATGTAGTTGACATATTGTAATAGGGTTACCAAATATTGGCCAGGCATTCTCGTTGTCGAACTGTCTTACAATCGGATCAGCAGCGGGCCAAATTGTTACAGTGTACCCACTCGAGCATATTGGCAGGCAAAGTCTAACGCTCGCAGAATACTGATCTGGCTGGACGTGTGGTCATCTGCAAGGTCATAATGGGCATAGCAATCATTACACAGCTTAAAACCACTGCCAGATCAAGAAATGTCAAAATGTCAGAATGTCAGTTTAAATTCAACTTTGTGAAAACCGGATTTTTTTCTGAAAATGCTCTCATGATAACACTTTTATTCACAGAATATAACTTACACATTTTTTAATTTGTTATATATGAGCAATAAAAACAACCTACCAGTGTACAGTGACATTTGACCTTAGTGGGTCGTCATTTTGAATTCTCCTATCATGTTATGGACACTAGTATTAAAATGAGTCCAACTCGATCGTCTGTAAGGCTAGAAAGTTTGAGTTCTTCACACTTGTTCCTACCATACTTGTAGCGAAGATTTAAGGAGATGGGTTGACGAACCGATGAAGCAAATATTGTTTACACGTGCTTTAATGGGGTGTCATTCAATAGATTTGCCAAGCTGGTAACCTGAATTTTCCTATTCAGGAATGCCCAAGGAGCTATTTCCCCAGTTACCATCCTAAGTCACTTTTACTGAATTGACCTCTTACTAAGGTTGCCAAGGTGCTTTTATTCAAGATCCGTAGAACACAGTTTCTGCGAATTAATATTTTCAAAATATCAGATATTGTATTTCATTCCAACTAAAAAATGTCTTTTATACGTAATAATAAATTTCCCACGTACAAGAAAAAATTACGTTCCTTTACAACAGTGCAAATGTGCATAAAATTTCAGTTATAATCCATCATACCAAGATAAGGTAATCAGTAAAATAAAAACTATTTGTAGATATATTCCATGACTTTGCATGTATCCCTCAGGATAAATGTAGTAATGAATTAGTGTGTAAAAGAGCTCAAGTCTCCTTAAACCTAATTTTCCACAGTCAAACTGTGTTCAATTTTCCATGTAGAGCAATAATGATGTACTTAATGTGAAATAAAGCGAGTGGTAAGCTACGTTTATAAATAGTAGTATTAGTACAGATCAATTTAGCCTATCCAATTATATGGGGTAGGCGTGGGGGATTGAGATGGGGATGAAAACTACTTTTGTGAATTCAAGGCAAAGGCAATTATTAAGTTTGCCTTTTTTTTAAAGTGATTATCGGCGGGCTTTGAGAGATGCCACAATTATAATTGTCATTGTTTTGGCTCCTGTCACGAAAGTTACATAGGAAAAACCATGCGACCCCTCAACGTCCGGATCAAGGAACATAAGGCTTCCAGCGATGAAACAAATGAAAAATCAGCCATTTCTGACCACCTGACGGAACATCCAGGACACCAGATAAATTGGGAAAACACTCAAAAACTTTCTATCCACCAGACTGACCAAAAGGGGAAAAGGTTACAGGAAACCATTCACATCAAAAGACATAAGCCCGCAATCAACCGAGACAGTGGACAGTGGGACCTGCATATGGCGTATACATATCTCGCTTAGTAGCATTTGCTAGATCCTGTGTTAAATGTGATGATTTTAATCAACGTCACAAAACATTGTTGCAGAAACTTATAAAACAGGGCTATTCCACCAAGCGCCTCCACTCAAAGTTTTTCAAATTTGGCGATACATATCGCATGCTGATAGCAAAATACGAACGTAGCGTGCAAGATCTATGGCGCTACGTTTCGTAACTTGTGTCCAATTCCGCTTAACTCGGGGCTAGGGGCCGTATCAACATATGTACTTCAAGATCTTCATGGTACTCATATGAACAGTCACAATCAAAGCGTGACTGAGATACATCATTCTTTAGATGACGACTTTACAACGAATATTATGGATTAAGAATACTGATCAGCGATACGGATTTGATATTTTTTGGAACATCATGATGTCTTGCCGGCATCATTGAAAACTGTTGACCGCTTCTCTCTTGCAGGAAACAAGCCTATGTTTATGTATACTATGATTATCTTTTTGAATTTGGTGCTAATACTGCTATGTGGAAAATGGAATAGGTCTTTGGATTATGGACGCGGATATTCTCTAATGGACGACGGCTGGATTATGAATGACGGACTAGACGCTTGTAGTTTGTACCGAGTGCCTATGACAGCCTTATCAGCTTAAATGGAGATTATCACCGTGACCGTTAGTCATTTCTATTACCCGATTTAGACTTTTCACATGTTATGCTATTTATCCAGGTATTCACTCTTATCAATTGTATATCATTTTAGTGTTAAATTTTGTCACCTTTAACTATGTAGCCACTTCAGATTTAATCTACAAATACCCATTGTCTATACCTGGTTTAGAGGATTAGTAGCTTACAATAGACCTACTAACTGTTTAGATTACTCCGTATATTCCTGACATGACGAGCTCCTGGAGAACCTTCAACGAAACGTCAGCTCCACAGCAATAAAGAAGTTGTTATCCATAGAATAGCATTTAGCGCTGAAAAAGATTTTAAATGAACTAAGAAATGTACCGTGAAATTTAAATGAAACATTGACTTGATGGGCCGTGAAATCCGTATGGCAAGCGACCCTTAAACTACAATTTCAATCAATGAATAGCACTGTGTTATAATTGTCAGCCTCTGCATCACCCTTGGCTGTCCAACCGTTATAACCGACAGGTCCACTTGTTCAGCAGAACAACTCCATTTCTGAAACATCTGTAGTAATATGCATACATGGATATGTTGTTTCAGATATCATTGTTTATATTTGTCCTATTTTGAGGCGTCCGGGTACTCTTATGAGGAAAATCGGCCGGTATTGAAAACTTCTCAATACAGGCCATACTCGTGAACACCCGGAAATGAACGTGATCTACTCCCTTACACCATGTACATCACGTTAAACTAAGCTAGCTCCATCAAAATTTACAGAATATTTGTTGTGACATGAGGCTTGTTACAACATAGCCTTGTTCCCTTACAAAAAAATCTTATAGGATCCTATAAGATTCTGAAAAATCCTATAAGATTATTCGAAATCTTATAAGATTCTAAAAAATCCTATAAGATTCTGAAAAATCCTATAAGATTCTGAAAAATCCTATAAGATTCTGAGAAAATCTGATTCTAAGAAATCCTATAAGATTAAAAAAATCCTATAAGATTCTGAAAAGTCTTATAAGATTCTAAAAAAAATCCTATAAGATTCTAAAAAATCCTACTGGATTTAATAGGATAGAAATATAATAATCCTATTGGATTTAATATGACACTCCATAGGATCAATTGTATTAAAGATATTAAGAAGAGTGGAAATTGATCCCGCTCAAGTATTTTAGTGAATTATTTCACACAAATTAAGTGCGTTTCACTGAAGTAATTGAATGTAATTTCACTCAAACATTATTTTGCCCACCACTTAGGCGATTTATTGACTTAATAAGCAAAATCCACCCAACTTGATACTGGACTTCATTCAACTTGAGTGGGATCAATTTCCACTCTTCTTGGGAAAAAATAATTTAATGTTTTTAGAGAGTGATGTTTATGCGGTCTTCAGTCAAGACAAATATATCTAAAATGCGTTTTTGCTTAATCAGGACAGATCTGTGAATAACCACAACACAAGTAGTATTTTGGACCCTATATGATCCAGATCTTATAGGATTTGCAATTTTATATGATCATATACGATTCAATATCAGTTCACAACACCCAGTAATGTTCTCCATATTTGGCTGCTCGCAGTTGGAGAGAGAGATTTTGTACCACAAATCTCCAATCTGCTGCTCATGAGGCATCAAATATCATTTTTGGTAGTTTCATATGAAATTCATCTTAAATTTTAACTTGAATTTAATACAAACTCATGATTAATATTTTCAATAGCTATACTATATTACAATTGAATTGAAGGGTTAATTTTATTTTCATATTGTGTGAATATTCTATCGTTATGCTGATATTTGACTGTGAAGTATTTTGGAATGTCACTTAGGAAATGCTAATAAAAATTGACAAAAAACCTAATTGCCATCCATCATAGTTCGATATCCAAACAAATGCAAGGTCACTGAAAACTAAATTTAAATATTCTAACTCAAATCGAATTCACTATTAATCTTCATCTGAAATTTATTAAAATTGGAATAAATCTATGAAGTTTTGAATATTTGATTGTTTGGAATTAAAGTTTTATTTAAAATTGAATTAAGGATGTCCGTAATTAACTCTTCGAATAATGTGTGTTGCTGCATTCATAATTGTGTAATATGAGGAATATAGGTCGGTGTGCATTGTTTAGCTGTTGACACTGTTAAAAAGACGGACCCATGCTCCATTTGATAACCTAGAAAACAAAGGGAATAGCCCAGGTTTTGAATCCTATTCACAAAAAATTACATAAATAGTATTTAACTTTTTCCTATATTCTAACTGTTTGGAGACAATCACAATGTCTTTCAAAATTTATCAAATTGGATGAATGTTGCTGCACAAAATTCTCAGCTAGAAGACTTTTAAAGGAAATCCCTGTCGCTTAATCTAACTCAAATTGGCAAAAACTGCTGCCAAGAAAAAATCACCAGCAGCCATCCCTTAAACCTTGATTGTCATCATTTCATTATGAAATATGTTTTGTTATCATTCAAATCCTTGAAGATTCTCATGAATGAATAAACTTCTGATCAGTTCAAATGGTTTCCCAATCTAAATGGTATTTACAAAATCTCTCCACTTCAAATGGAGGGGAGATAACTCTGCTTGTTCACACTAGGTGGCGCTGCACAGAGACCAGAAAGATTTTTTTGCAGTTATTTTATTAATAGCTGACTGATTTGAGGGCAGTAAATGTCATATTTCCGATTATATATGGCTGATGGAACGGACTGATGGTAAGTACCTTTTGCAAATTGTAGGCTAAATTAGCATTCTAAAGTCTCCATTTGTTAAGTCTGGAATATGTTGGACTAGTTTAAAATATATTTTAGTTATATAAGTAACTTTGTCAGGTTTGTATATTACACTGTAAATACAACAACCAAAACATTATACTGCCTTGGAAAGATTTATTTATCTCACCGATTTATGAAAGAAAGGGCTTGTTGGTTGATTTTCTCGTTTTCTCTAATCTCATGGGTAGGATAGTTAGGCATGTACTTTTATTAAGCCCAGTGTAATTAACCTTAGATATAAAATGCTGTCTAACATATATTTCAATAGCTGAACAGACATGTATATTTTGTTAATTAAAATAACCGGTCAACCTCACAAGAATAGACCAGTTTGTCTTAGTGGTCCATTGTGTTAGGGATTAACCATGCTGGGTGACTCTTTGCACAGTTCAATGTGAGAAACCCAGAAGGGGGTGTTTTTACAATCTCATTGTGTCATTTCCTGTACTGGTATACCTTCTACCTTCAATAGTCAAGCCATTTCAGATGTTTACATGACAAAATTGGCATAACATATGAATGAATTGATAACAGTTGATTTGTGATTCTTTCAAGTCCTGGCTTTTATTTCATACTGTCGGTTTCACAGTCTGAGCTTCCTGTCCTGTCAAATTGCATCTCTCCTCACCCCACCATAATGAACAGTTTATCAATGATGTTTTTATTATGACGTTCACAGCTTCACTGTGGACTCTGGCGAAGGAATACAAATACACTTACAACACAGCTTTGCCCAGTTCCGGGTAGGCCTAATGTACCAGTGGTGTGTACTATTCCTGACAACCCGAACTTTGGATGCTTTAATTTGTCGAGCTAAGGGCTGATCTATATGATGCTACAAATTGTGGTTAGTATCGTCCATTAATTGTTCACTCCATTCAACACTCCATCGTATTCCTCTTACATATCAATATAAACGTAAATTGGTATTGTTCCCTAAACTTGAATACGTGTTGTACCCCATTTATGTACTTTTCAATTGTGATGGTTGGGAGGGGGGGGGGAGGGGTTATCATGTACTGTACATTCTTTCATACACATTATCTGAACGAAGTCAAATGTCATTTATTAGAATTTCCAGGTTGTTTGGTTACGCATTGCATTGCATTTTCACATTGCTTATTTCAATGTTTAAAGTTAGTACACAATTGATTTGAAAATTGTTGAGTTTATTTTCGAAATAAATCGCGATATGATATGGTAATAATTGTTTTCCCCACAGGAGATCAGAGAGCCTACACAGAAGATGAGCAAGACAGTTTGTGATGCCCGGAAGAATGAGCCAAACAACATCCTCGAGAAGTTAAAAAAGCAGCGACAAGGAAACCTTCCAGTGGCACCTGTTTATGACGAGTCAGATGATGTAAGTATAAATTCAACTATCATGACTATTCAGCTAAATCCCTAGGCTATTATCAAATAATTAATTATTTTGACCATTGAGAAGATTTCTCATTAATTGTCTCATCTATATTTAGTGGTAAGATTTTAAATTTGTTTTTTTGCAAGTTTGTTAACCATTAAAATGCATATTAAATGACTTTTAATGGGTAACAAGCGATCACTTGTAAATAATCATTTAATGTAATTAATCTTAGTAAATAATAATTCAATGAGATTTGATCCTTTGTCAACATGATTCTGCAATTTATGACTATTAAAATTCTGACTGAATATTATCAATCCAATTGTCAGTACACATTTTGTATCTTTTATTTCATCCGAGAAAGATGACCATGGACCTAATGAGTGCATTGTTCATGAGGAATGAAATGGCCTCCCATACTTTGACAGGGATGAAACCCAATGTGACAAGAGAGGTAGAGGCTAAGCCTGCAATTGACCAAGAAAATATCAAGCCATCCAAGGTAAAAACTTTTCTTCATAAATATTCCAAACATCTGATAATTAATCCCAAGTTTTTGATAGCTTATAGTTTGAAATGTTGTGATTGAATATATTGAAATTAAGTGGCTAACTGCAAATTATTTCATTCTCTTACAGACTACTGCCTGAAGAAATTCCCAAGTTCCGTGAAAGTCATTCGGGAAGCAATGAAGTCGAAACTCAATGGCGAGCAGAAATTGTACGGAAAACTGATGGAGAGATTATGATGCCCTCATATGTTCCTCTGTTTATATCTCAAAAGTGCACATGTACATAATAAAGAAATATTTATTATATGTATTTGTTTGTTCTTCTTTCTATGCATTAGTTATTTACCAGATTATCTTTAACATAGCTGTGCTACATCCAAAACAAGCAATGTTTATGCTAATACATTTTCTGATGTATTTACTATTTTACAGCACAGGGGCATTTTGTATTTCATGGAGTTACTATAAAAGATGACCTATATCACTCATCCAAATATTCCTATAGAAACTTTATATCCTGTAGATTTCTAAGAATCCATTCCATAACTAAATTTTATAGGATCCTATTAAAAAATCCTACAAGATTTTTATCCTATTAAAAAATCCTATAGGATTTCAATCTTATAGGATTTTAATCTTATAGGATCCTGATTTCTAGGATCCTATTAAAAAATCCTATAGGATTTCAATTAGGATTTCTATCTTATAGGATTTTAATCTTATAGGATCCTATTAAAAAATCTTATAGGATTTTGGGCCAAAATCTTATAGGATCCTATACGATTTTATCTTATAGGATCCTATAAGATTTTTTTGTAAGGGTTAAGCTGAAAAACAATCTGACAAATGTACATGTATATGTCATATTTTTCATTGGTGTACTTTACAGTATAATACAAAGCTGCGTCTCTTGATGCATCGATGATATATACCAAATTTTACATCGAGCCTTTTGAACGGTATCAGATATAGAGATCATTAATGATTTTGCGTAAATTAAAGATGGCCGCCCATCCTTCCCACCACTTAGAGGAACTGATGTGGTTATTCATTCATGCAAGTCTCTTGATACATCGATGCTGTATACTAAATTTCGCATAGAACACTTAAACGGTATCAGACCTATACATCATTAAAAAATTTGCATCAATTAAAGATGGCTGCCAAGATTTCCGCCAAATCAGAGAAACCAGATCTGTCATTCATCGTAAGTCTCTTGATGCATCGATGATGTATACCAAATTTGACATCGTGCACTGGAACAGTATCAGAGATAGAGATCATTAATGATTTTGTATAAATTAAAGATGGCCGCCCATCCTTCCCAGGTATGAACGCATACGGAAATGGGATAAAAGCTGCTACAACAGTCTGTTACTTATTCAATACTAAAACGGGTGAGATTTCGCTTGCTGGGTTTACCGCATACTCAATTCTCTCCCTGGCACTGAAGAGCGGTGTGCAGGGGAGAAGAGCAGAACCTATCAAACACAAACCAGGTGACGTCATAGTTCTTCTAGGTAAAGCAAGCGCATGTGCGAAGCATATGCGTAGTATGAATAGACTTTAAACACAGTCTCTTGTAGAGTGATTCGGTGGCCGAATGGTTAGAGAGGTTTGGCTATTGTCACAAAGGTCGTGAGTTCGGGACCACTCCGGACAGAGTCTAGAAGCAGACTGTTAGCTGGAAATGGAGTGCTATCATACCTCTCAGAGGAACTGATGTGATAATTCATTACAAGTCTCTTGATACATCAATGCTGAATACCAAGTTTCGTATAGATCACAGAAATGGTATCAGAGATATACATCATTAAAGATTTTTCCTAAATTAAAGATGGCCACCAAGGTTTCCTCCCAATCAGAGAAAATAGAACAGTCTCATGATGCATCGATGATATATACCAAACTTTACATCGAGCACTTCAACGGCATCATCAATGATTTTGCATCAATTAAAAATGGCCCCGCCCATCCTTCTCGTCACTCAGAGGAACTGATGTGGTTATTCATTGCAAGTCTCTTGATAAATTGATTCTGTATACCAAGTTTGGTATAGAACACTTAAATGGTACCAGAGATATACATCATTAAAGATTTTCCATAAATTAAAGATGGCCGCCAAGGTTTCTACCGAATCAGGGAAACTAGTTTGGTTATTCCTTTGAAGTTTCTTGATGCATCGATGATCTATGCCAAGTTTCACACTGAACAGCGAAATGGTACCCGAGATACACAAGATTAATGGTTTCGAATAAATTAAAGATGGCCGCCAAAGTTTCCACCCAATCGAGTCCAGATTCAATAGGATTCTGGATCACAATTATATGGATGTGCCCTGCAAGTTTGGTGTGCCCAGGATAAGTCGTTCTAAAGATATCTTGGTAACGAGAAAGCTGTGACAGTTTCGATTAAATTAAAGATGGCTGCCAAAGTTTCCAACCAATCGGGTTCAGATTCAGTAGGGTTCTAGGTCACGAGCATATGGACGTGCCCTGCAAATTTGCGCCTAGGGTAAGTCGTTCTATAGATATCTAGGTAACGAGAGGTGTGTGACGGACAGACGGACAGACAGACAGACGGACGTACACGATGACGACAATACCCTTCGGCCAAATTTTGGCCGAGGGGTAAAAACGCGAAAGTATTGTGCATTATTCTGACGGTCACCATTAAGAGATTTCGAGATAATACCGTATTTATTACAGAAAATATTACATGCAGCACAAGCAGTCTTGCAGAGAGCTAGACACCATATACTTGCATGTGCACCTACCAGATTAATGTGACGAATAATCATTACACAATGATATTCAGATGTTCCGCTGATATTGGCAACATTTCTAAATTTCCTTTGCCATTACTTGAGTGGCAGCGTCAAGGTTAGTTCCTAATCTAAATCTCACAAACACATTATAGATACACAGCCACAAATTACATGAACCTTCAGATATCTTTCCAGAGTCAGATCTAATGTTCAGGGCGTCTTATTATCAAATCTGGACCTCATCAAAATTCTGTCGCAGCCTGGATAACATCTTCAGGTCAGTCTGTTATAATTATGTGAGTGTATCTGCGAGCCTATTTTGAGAAGCCTGTAGCTGAGCAAACGACCCACTTATACATAATGAAGTACTGAAATAAACGTATGAAAATTACCTAAGCTCGGAAGCTCCGTCGTCCTGCAATGACCCTTCTCCAGATCGGTTTACCTTGAACGCTCTATGAACATGTCTAGCTACCATTTAGTATAAAGGCTTTATTGTGAACGCGAAGTAGCATAATAATAGAGATAGCAACAGTACACGTTGTGGAGAGATACACTGGCCGTGGCTAAAAATAGCGCTAAATGTGTGGATCCGAATAACGTTAACAGCTGAGAGACTAAATCCAGATGAACACTCGTGCATACATAGGTAACATTTGTGTTGTTGTATCACTTTGAGACATGAGGATGACACGATATAACCTAATGAACAGATCATCGCAGGGCAGGAGCATTTCTGTACGACGATGCACTAATCTCGTATGCAACACTTGGGGGTTCTGCTGTTGGTTTTTCTCCGCAATAGATCACAAATGTCTTTCAATGTACATTAAATTGCTGATGTATGATGATATCCATATCCACCTATCCGTCTAGAGGAAAAAGGAGAGTATTATACCAGATTTGGGGATTGGGGCGAGGGGGGCTTTGAGGCGAGGGGCCGCAGAGGAGCGCAGAATCAGATGCAATGTGTT
The DNA here is from genome assembly GCA_036873755.1 of Hanleya hanleyi. Lineage (NCBI taxonomy): Eukaryota > Metazoa > Mollusca > Polyplacophora > Lepidopleurida > Hanleyidae > Hanleya > Hanleya hanleyi. Next base: position 97,574 of record JAVTVY010025558.1, read on the forward strand.
TCCTTGTGTCTCCGAACAAAAGGATGTATTATCGATTGTATTGTTCGATGGGAAATAGTCTGTTGTTACGGATGAGGACATAGGGAGAAACATGGACGGATTGAGGTAACTTTATCTATTGTTTTTTTGATATTGCGTAACGACCACGTCGACCTTTATGAAATTAGATGGAATCCTAGACAGTTTACGGTATAATATAGAATCATAGAATTTCAAAAGAAGCGTGGAGTGAATATACTAGCAATTATCGATCGCTTACGGATGTTACAATAAGAGAACTCAAAATGCGCCTTTAAATATGAATATATCTACGGAGCCTGTTTATTTGATCTTCCATACTTTACTAATATATCGTTTAATTCGGACAATTATTAGCTTATGAACAAGAAAATATGAGAAAATATATTTGAACTGTATTGCCACGAAATTATATTTATCGTAAGCGATATCGAAAGATATGTTTGACCATGCCGTTCATTCACCCACCTCTCGTGAGTTGACAAAAGATATAACTTTGATAATTTGTGAAAGCATTCGGTCATGGCTCTTATTGAAGGATCTTTCGGACCTAACCTTGGCGTGACAATGCCTCTCGTAAACGATACGTGAATGCAGCCAAGCTAACAATGGAAATGCACCGGACCGTATCAACGGTGAATTTACTCGTTGCCAGAATAAAACGAAATGAAAGAAATCAAGTCATGTTACAAAATATTTTGCTCAATAATATTATAAACATTGAAACGGTGGTGGAAAACGATGCCGCTGTTCTGTCAAAAAGTCATATCGTCAATGACGCCAAAGACAACTATACTGACTGCATCTTCCCATAAAGATCACAAGAACCGAAAGTTATCCCTGTGATGATCTTTCCCCCAGCCACGCTCTTATTGTAGGTGTTCATGTTGACTTAAATGACATGGCAACACGGCCATTAGCACCCAGAATATCCTGCAGATATGTATGACATGGGCGATTATTTCCGGAAATAAATTTTCTCTGTATGGAGAGATCAATTTGAGACCACATTGCATGCAGTAAACGATTGGCAGGACCGGCGTTCTCATCTTTTTCTAGTGGGTGATAATCTGCGCAAACTATCCCAAATTTTAAATGTAACCGCGTGCGTTTGAGATCAATATACTCATTCCCTTGACCGCGAATAGAACGCTCCTGTCTATTTTCAGCGGTACGGATTTGATAATTTTGGAACATCGTGATGCCTTACCGGCATCATTGAAAACTGCTGACCACTTCCCTCTTGCAGGAAACTTGACTACGTTCATGTATACTGTAACGAATTTCTATCCACTGGTGTGTGTCACTTCATAGTTTTGATGCCACCCGTGACGTAAGGTGTCACGACCCGCATGGACAACTTTATATTCTAAAAATGCCCTCTCATAGGCTTAACTCTAATGGCCCTCTAATGGACCCAACTGTACTGGCCCTCTCATATTCACATCTGTACAGACCCACTAATAGACACAACTGTACTGGCCCTCTCCTGGGCTTAACTGTAATGGCCCTCTAATAGACCCAACTATACTGGCCCTCTCATAGGCACATCTCTATTGGCCCTCTCAGAGGCACGTCTGTACTGGGCTTCTCATAAGGTATCACAGTCATGCGTTGTAATCGCATCTCTTCTTATTAGCATCTTATTCCCAGTCTACTCCGGATGGCGCTCGTTACACGGGTCCGCCACTATTCGCCAGATACACGTGGTATATCGAGCTGGTAAGGGGTCGACTTCATCTAAGTCAATCCACCAGTGGGAATGGTAGCAGAGCACTATGGGACATCCAGATATCCTTCAGGATAGCTCCAGGATATTACACTAGCTACCAGTCTGGCGAGACAATACGGATATCCAGAGGATACCTTTAAGGATATCTCAGGATAGATTTCTAGTACCATAAGAATATTCGAAGGATATCTTTAAGGATATATCAGGATACATTTCCAGTACCATAAGGATACACAAAGGCTTTCGCATAATTATAAAGGATGGAGACGAGGCAATAATTCAACGTTCAAAGATAATGCGTGTATTATCAACAATAAAATGCAACATGATATATATATACAAGTATTTACATGCGTAAGGATACTTCAGGATATTTTATCAAAACAGAATATGCCCATCGAATACTGGGTATCGGTATCAAATATATAGTCACTTTCAGAACATCGATAACAACTATTCTGCAATTTAGTATAGCGGCTGATCGCAATAATCATGGCTTGAAAACCGCTTACGCTGCATGATATATGCGGGCTATCCATAGGATATGTTAAGTTATGTTGGATATTCACGATATTCCCATCACGATATGTTAAGGATATCTGAGCGAGTCTTTCGGCCGTACGTCAGGATATATTAGGTAGGATGAAACGGTTGGATTTCAGCAATAACATCTCCAGACATCTCCCACTACAGTAGGTTCTATTAGGATTAATACAGGCCACCCACCCATTGTTCCATACCAGGCAATAGTAATACTTGTAGCTATGTTTTGGGTATCATTAAGGATACATGCCCCATTACCCAGATCAAGATAGGTTCACAAACCGGTCCACCTGCAGTTCCGGACCCAGGGACTTTCACCCTCTGCAGTGTCCTCTAAAGTGGATATGCTTTATCAACGGGGCTCAGTTCTCCTCACTGAAAGGTGTAGGGATACATATCCTAGATGGGTTCAAGTATAACTAATCTCTGACAGGCACGTGTAATATATAATTTCGGAAGGATATACACTCAAACATTATCTCAGCATTGCCGGTACCATAGATCATGTTTCCCAGACACAGTATCCTGGAGGATATACTATCCCATTCCCCAAAGCCAAGAATAGGGTCACAAACCCGGTCCACCTGCAGTTCCGGTAGTGACTTTCACCCTCTGCAGTATCCTCTGACCAACAGGTTATACTCCGAGTCTTCTTCATGAAAGACTTATGGATACATATCCTTGATGCCAGCAATACCAAGTATCCCTGAGTGATATTTATAGGGCTATTATCAAATTTGGCACATTCAAGATATATATTCTCTAGAATATAGGATGCTAGGATACAGTATCCTGGAAGGAACGTACAAGGACAGTAACTATATTTGCGTCCTGAGCATGGCTTAAGGATACATATCCTTTACATCAACAATAACATACATTCTGTACTGGAGAGGGATTGACACTGAAATTTGGCTTTATAGGATATTAGTATCCTAAAGAATACCATATATGCTACAGAACACTATACATGTGTGGGATACTAATCATGATGATGCTCAAGAGGGAGTATCCTACAAGGATACCATTTAGACGTAGGATATCTAGGATATATATCCTGTAGGATAGTGTACTATGGGATGTCAAGGATATATCCTATAGGATACTATTTTGCAGACATAGTAGGATATCTAGGATATATATCCTGTAGGATAACGGTGGATACTATGGGATGTCAAGGGCATAGTATCCTATAGGATACATGCATTACCCAGAAGATAGGTAATGCAGGTAACCCAGGATACATATCGTATGAGGATACATCATAATTATAGTGTAATATATAATTTCGGAAGGATATACACTCAAACATTATCTCAGCATTGCCGGTACCATAGATCATGTTTCCCAGACACAGTATCCTGGAGGATATACTATCGCATTCCCCAAAGCCAAGAATAGGGTCACAAACCCGGTCCACCTGCAGTTCCGGTAGTGACTTTCACCCTCTGCAGTATCCTCTGACCAACAGGTTATACTCCGAGTCTTCTTCATGAAAGACTTATGGATACATATCCTTGATGCCAGCAATACCAAGTATCCCTGAGTGATATTTATAGGGCTATTATCAAATTTGGCACATTCAAGATATATATTCTCTAGAATATAGGATGCTAGGATACAGTATCCTGGAAGGAACGTACAAGGACAGTAACTATATTTGCGTCCTGAGCATGGCTTAAGGATACATATCCTTTACATCAACAATAACATACATTCTGTACTGGAGAGGGATTGACACTGAAATTTGGCTTTATAGGATATTAGTATCCTAAAGAATACCATATATGCTACAGAACACTATACATGTGTGGGATACTAATCATGATGATGCTCAAGAGGGAGTATCCTACAGGATACCATTTAGACGTAGGATATCTAGGATATATATCCTGTAGGATAGTGTACTATGGGATGTCAAGGATATATCCTATAGGATACTATTTTAGACATAGTAGGATATCTAGGATATATATCCTGTAGGATAGTGTACTATGGGATGTCAAGGATATATCCTATAGGATACCATTACAGAAGGTAATGGGTAACCCAGGATACATATCGTATAGGATATCATAATTATAGGATCCTAGTGGTCGTCCCCAGTATATCCTTAGTAGGATATCCCCTTTATTAGTCATCTCCAGTATTCATCTGTCGCCCATGATAAAAGGTGACCCTACCTCGTCAGCGACAAGGCAAAATGCAAAGAACATATCCTCGTGGTATGGGTTTCGGCGCGCTTAAGCCTTCTTCATGACCTAGACCAATAAATAAAGATAGACTGATGAAAGCAAACGGCTGTTTGAATATAGAATAGCCCCACCAACCAGATGAAATTATTATGACTTTTCGGCACGCACGCATTTAATCAGGATTTCAGATTAAATACATCAGGTTGAACATACCTGACAACAGACTTCGTCATGGGTTTCGGACCGGCAGCTTGGAAACGTCCCCTGGCGACACGAAAGGTCATTACATTCGGTGAGTAGGGTGGGCCAGACGCGCCGAAATGGCAGGGTGCTCGTAAATATTAAGAACTTGGAAAAGTGCAACACGAAATGTTGTAATTTATTATACCGGTAATTATTAAGCATTGTAAACTTTGATAAATAATTATACTTATTGCTTTTTTCAGCATTTTACTTTGATTTACATTTAATAACCTAACCTAATAATACAAATATATATTTTTTACACTATGACACCGCAGTTAATCTTAATTACATGCAATAAATAATTGCAGATTTTAAAAATCACCTTAATTTCTGAAGGAAAGTTAGTAACTTTTTTCACAATATCTTAGCATACAATATAAGACATTACCCTTCTAGTCTTCCATATAAAAAAAATAGGCCACGGGGTGGAGCCCATGGTCACGTACCACCATTTCCTTTGACAGACGACAGAAAAAATGAGGCTATACACACACAAAACTGTGAGATCAGACCACATAGCTGTCCTCAGTGACCTTGCAGTAGATATTCCGGAAAACAACCCTGACTTTATTGAAATCTGGTCGCGGAAAAGGATCAACTGGACAGTATGGAAAACTGACAGTGAAAGTTGTGCTAAAATTTGGTTGAAAGCAGAGCACCCGGAAGACTTCCAAGAGGATTACACCAACCTTATGTCCGGCCTTAAAAAATGCATGATCACTGCAGTACCGAAACAGAAAATTAAGTTAAAGAACCCACCTCGACCAAAATGGTGGAATCAGGAGGTAAAACAGGCAAAGAACAAGGTGAACAGACTCCAAAGAATTTATAGAAGAAGGAGCACTCCTGATAACCGCCACAATCTAGCAGTGGCCGAGGAAGAATTATCCACAGCAACAGAAGCATGCAGCCAAAGCAAAGTGGGCCAACCAGCTGTGTGAAGAACTTAGTGTTACTTCGGCTCCTAAGCAGATGTGGAACACCTATCGTAAACTGACGAGTAACCATAGAAGTGAGGTGATTCTTCCCTTGCACAATGACTCTGGTGAAATTATGTTTGACCCTAATGACAAACTGGAACTTCTACAAGAAATTTTCTTTGCGGGTAAACATTTAAACCCTCAGTCGTTTGACCATAACTTCAAAACAAGAATTACAAACGACTACACTACTATCAAACAGGCCCCCCGGGTAACCGAGGAGGAGTTTCTGAATGCGGATATATCTGCGGGCGAAGTAGTGGCAGCACTGAAGATGCTTAAACCAGGCAAAGCACCAGGTCCAGACGACTTATTCCCCGAACTAATCTCGTGCGCCGGCCCTATGTTAATAATCGCCCTTTTAGAAGTGTTCAACCGATCTTGGCATGAAGGCAATCTCCCGGCCCAATGGAAACACTCACTGGTGAAATTCACAAGGGAACCTGGTAAATCGAACTACAGCTCTCCGTCATCATACATACCCATCAGTCTCACCTGTTCCCTATGTAAACTGATGGAAATCATAGTGAAGTCACGCCTGGACAGTGTGGTAGAGGTTGATAAAATCATCGACAAGGAACAACAAGGTTTCAGAAAAGGACGATCCACAACCATGTCAATCTTACAGGTGGTCCAGGCAGCGACAATGGGTTTTAACAACAAGGAATACACTGCAGCTGTAATGATCGACTTGGAAAAGGCCTATGATAGTGTGTGGAGAGAAGGACTCATGGTGAAGCTTCACCGTCTCCGTATAACCGGCAGGATATGGCACTGGGTGGACAACTTCCTCTCTAGCAGGACAGCCAGTGGAATCCATGGCAATGATGTGGGACCATCCTTTACGACCACTCTTGGTCTACCACAAGGATCGGTGATTGCTCCCCTCCCCCCTTTCAACTTATTCATTAGTGACATTTTCAAGAACACGGAATGTGAGAAAACTAAGTTTGCAGACGACGGCACTCTCCACGCTACAGGTCGAGACCTCCGAGCACTAGCCCTTAAGATAGGTGGTGATGTGTCTCGGGTAAAAGAATATTGCAGACAATGGCGACTAAATATCAGCATCCCGAAAACTGAGCTCTGTGTATTCTGGAGAGGAATCAATGACGCCCAGATGGAGATTGAAAATACTGTGGTCCTGGCAGAAGGTAACCCTCTAAGCAAAACAACATCGCCAAAACTGCTTGGAGTACACCTGGACCAGCAATTGACATTCGAAAAAAACACCGACACAATTGGCAGGAAAGCAAACCGATCCTTACACATCTTAAGATACCTGAAGTCACTCCAGTCGATACCCACAAATCTCTTCATTCAGCTGTACATCAGTCTAGTAAGATCCCACCTGGAATATGCCTCCCCAGTATGGTCCATCATGAGAGATTCCTTCAAAGCCAAACTATATGGTTTCCAACGAAAAGGACTGGCACTCTGTCTTGGATTACCAGCTACAACAAGCAGAGAAGCGGCAGAAGTAGAAGCAGGCATCCTCCCTCTTGACCTTAGATGGGATGAGTCAGCGGTCAGAATGTGCCACAAAATACTATCCATGGAAGACGAAGAACCCCTACGACAGCTCTGGACACAGTGGCAAACAACACCAGCAGAGCGATATATCTCTCCTTTCGGAAACATGAAAATATTGGTGGGAGATGTCCAACAGAAGACCGGGGTAAACATCAAGGCTGTTGAGGTCACTTGCCCACTCCAGTACACTTACCTGGCACCTTCGGGGAAAAAACCTTACCACTGGCATGCTTTTGGATCATCAAATACCAGAACAAAAGAACAGGGAACACGAGCACGAGCTTTCATAGAAGAACAGCTGCAAAAGATTCCAACAAACTCAGTATTGGCATTCACCGATGGCTCGTGCCTCAAGAACCCAGGACCCTGTGGAGCCGGAGCACTAATCCTCCTGCCAACTTCCAGACAAGAGGTAAAAATCATCCACCCTGTGGCACCCAGGGGCTCGATCCTTCTAGCGGAATTAGATGCAATCCAGCAAGTCCTGGAATATGTACTGGCTCATGTGAATATCACCGTCCCGGAATCGTCTGAGGTGTCCATCATATCAGATAGCCAGTATGCTCTAGGCATTCTAACTCTAAAGTGGGAATATCATAGTCACTTTGCCATCATCCATGAGATCTTTACAACCCTGCAAATTTTACGGAGAATGGGGATGAAGATAGACTTCATCTGGGCACCAGGACATGCCGACATTGATGGTAACGAGGAGGCTGATAAACTGGCCAAGCAGGCTGCTATGATCGCCAAACATCTCCCCAATGCCAACACTGTCGCCACTGCTCAGGAGTCCAGACAAGCCGGTCGTGCCCGCTCGACAAACAAGTGGCAAAGGAGATGGGATCACACAGACTGTGGAAGACATCTCCACCTTCTAAACCCGACAGTGACGTTGAAGCGGGACTTCGATGTTCCGACACGTGAATGGCATGTTCTCCTGACCCAGTTACGTACAGGCTACTCCAGTCTCAACAGCTATAAATCCAAATTCGACAAAGACATATCGCCTCAATGCAGCTGTGGGAGAGATGAAACATCTGAGCACATCCTACTCCATTGCCCCATCTATGAAACAGAAGAGAGAAAATGAGAGTGAGGATTTTTACAGCAACCGGTCACGCGACCATGACGTGCTCACTACTGCTAGGCTCTGACCCAGTCGACAAACTCAATACCACATGTAGCCGAGAGAAGATTACTCATATTGTGTGCCGCTTCCTCCACTCCACTGGACGCTTCGCGATAGAGGAGCCTCCTGAGAGAGAAAGCCTGTGATCCGATCCAAACCCATCTATTTACAATAGTACATTGTGGACTTACTAGTGTGTGTAGTACAAGAGTGTTTTGTAGTTATACTAGAGTTTCGCGTGCCATCGGCACTTGGATCAAGGATCAAGGGTCAAGCTATCGAGAGATCCCTACTACATCGTGAACAGAAGCTATGGCCTATTATTCAAGTCTCTAAAAGTGGCATTAGCAAAAGAGCATTTATATATGCTGTGTAAAGGTTTCGGTGAATAATTTCAGCGTCAAAACGAATTTTCAGCATTTTCTCTAACAACCCACAAGAAGTCACCCACCAGCGTTCAGAGCCCCAGAAATGAGGTCACTCAACGTGCGCGATCACGTGATAATAACATTTAATGATGGCAGGTCCGAAACCCATGACGGTCCGAAACTGATGCCGCGACGAGTAGACGCTTCTGGTCTGTGCTTAGAACGTGATATTCTCGATCGGTACCTACCCGTGTAGGTGGATGGATGTGGAGAGATACATGTACTTACTCTCCGGTTTATATAACCCGCCAGGGGTACAACCACGTGTCTACAATACCTACGTTGATTGGCTGAGTCTACAATACCTACGCTGATTGGCTGAGCCGCCGAAAGCTGTCTTCAGCCGATTAAAGCAATGATTATAGTATCCGCAAAAACGTAACAAACTAACCAAATTTCCCTGAAACAACACTAAATTTCCACTGAAATATTTACCTAGATACCAATAGATATTATTACTGAAGTGTTTACACAGTTTACTGTCCAAATTTAAAGTCCAAAGTGCGTCGGAGCGTCTAGAATGTAGTTTCGCAACATGATCTCTTGTCAGAAGACAAGCATGATACAAATTTACGAAATAAAGGCATCTACCAGGCAATCAGTGAGTTACCACAAGCTAACAAGCATTTACTAGGTAAGCTAGCATTTGGTTCCATCAGATACCATGTTATTTTAAACAATTTAGCCACTGTAAACACTAAAACTGGTCAAAAATAGAGACATATGACAGTGTTGAAAACTGGTCCCGCGATAATGCATCTCATACAGGTAAAAATCAGACATGTGGCACAGACTGTAATAAACCGGCAACGATTTGGTGTAAGACTCACGAAATATAATTGACAAAGGATCTGCTGCAAGTTGTATTGTCAGTCTTTTGTCCAGGATATTACCTTTTCAATGGGAGGTCTTACACCAAAGCCTTGCCAATAAACCTGTCAAACTTACGAACAACATTCAAATAAACATTTAGCAGTCAGACAATTTCCCCAACAATATTTAGAGAAAATGGTAGTGGGACTAATAAACATTCTCTGCAATACTATTATTGTTTTTCTTGGAATTTGATGCCAATGCTGTTATATGAATTAGGTCTTTGGATTATGGACGCGGAAATTCTTTACTGGACGATGACTGAATATTGGATGACGGAGTAGACGCTTATGGTCTGTGCTTAGAACGTGATATTCTCGATCGGTACCTGCCCGTGTAGGTGGGTGGATGTGGTTGTATAATATCTCTAAGTAGTATATAAAACCCTTATTTATTAGGATTTTTGAGGCTGAGGAGTGAGTATGTGGAGTTACGACTCGAATGACCTCACATCCGGGTCAAATGCCACATCAGCGTCAAAGGTCACTTTCGGGTCATAGGTCGCTTCCGGATCAAATGTCACCTCCGGGTACGTGACGGCGCAGCAAGAGTTATCTGCCCCTATATAAGATAAGTTATTCTTCAGTTACTGCAATGTTTGGCCCAATGGACAACCAATTATGGATATTTGGCATATGGAGTGTGGCACCTTATGTTTTCTGTCTCACGCTGTATAATACGATGGCAGGGTCTCGAAGCCATGGGTTGGCTTTGGCTGAAAAGTTCAGACAGCGCATGCGCCGGGTATACACATATGTGGGGTGGACGTTTTGAGAGGGAGGTGAATTATCCTTAGCCCGAATCGTTCGTGTGATGTGTGATGGTGGAGGATCATACGATTGGGTGGGTGTGTCGTGAATCTGCCATCCATCTCTGATGCGCAGACAGAGAATAGCGGAAAAGGGGCATTGGAATGGACGTTTGGGGGTAGGGATGGACCGTCCTTGGCCCGAGTGGGTTGTGTGACGTGTCATAACAAAGCAGTCGATGAGGAGCATGCGACTGGACTGGTGTGTAGTGAAAATGACCTCATTCTGCGCATGCGCTGTAGAAAAATTGATTTTTTGGGTAGAGATGGACCAATATTTGCCCAAATGGCGAGTGGTTGGTATCCTATTCAAGCCCGTATCTGATAGAGCCAGACTGGAGGTGAAACGCGTGTGCGCAATGAGGAGAAGTAGAGATAGGGTACTTTCGGATGAGCTGACTATGCCCCAGGCACTTGCCGGTTATAGGCATAGCAATACATGCAGCGAGCGAAGGGGAATACCCACACAACGCCTTAACACCTATCTCAACCGCATAATGCATATCTTAACGCATTAACGCCTTTCTTAACGCATTAACACCCATCTCAACGGCTTAAAGCCATGATGCAAATAGCGGAAAGAAAAGAAATATCAACCCGTTCACACAAGTTTTCATATAGTTTATTGTCAATGTTGCATCACACCCAAGCTGGGGTTCTTGTCGGTATATCAGACGAATTGGTTGGCTGCTCTTGTCCAATCCGTTTTCATTCGGTGTTGAGTCTGTCTTCATGTTTAATCACAGAATGAAACTTGAAATATCAAACCCCATGCTTTCTATCTTTTCAAGCACCATAATATGAGTTACACGTGTTCGCGGAGCTGATTTTGACGATCAGCATGTAGACATACAGAGTATATATGGCGTGTTACGTTATCCAAATGAAATAACTCAGAAGCTCTGATGGGTCTAGATATCCATGGAATTGACACTAATTCACCGAAATACAGTGACGCCCGTCAACCCACGGCGATACGATAGGGCACTATGGCGTCAAGCTAACACGTTAACATGGTTAACGCGTTGAGATGGGCGTTACGGTTGGGAGTTAAGAGGTTATGTTGGGGGTGTTAACCCTATCTGCCCTGGGCTTTGGGGGCCTGTCCTGGCCGGGGAGGGGAGGCGGGGGGGGGGGGTGAACGAAATGGCGCAGCTAATTATTTGTCTTACCTCTTGAGCTAGGGGGCTGAAATTCACCACGCTATACCTATACAAGCTTTAGCAGAAAATGCAAATAAATGCAAGATGGCCGCTGTGATGACGTCACCGTGACGTCATTTAAAAAAACGACATTTTCAGATCGATTTTTCGGACAGATTTTCCGGGGTTATTTTATTTATGCATTTCCTCCGCAAAAACACTGCATGGTGAATTAATAAATATTAATATAATGTCAGATAAAATAGTTTTATCTCTTCATCGCGGAAAAGCAGAAATTTTGAAGAAATATGACGAAAACATCAATTTTCTGGTACCCCACTTGTCCGCCATCTTGAATTTACCCATGATATTTTGTCTATTTATGCAAATAGGCTCAAAATGACCCCAATATGTTAAACTATAAAGTCTCGGAGTTTCATCTCTCCATTTTTTGTCGTTCCAGAGATAGCGCAGAAAGTTTGGTAGGAGGGCATTTTGGCCCCCCCCCCACCAGGACATGTAGGGTTAAGGCGTTAAGCTAGTCTAGAGGGCTGAAACTTACCTCATGCAAATAGGCCTAAAATGACCCCAACATGATAATCTTCAGTCACTGAGTGTCAGCTTTCAGTTTCTGTCGTCCCGGAGACAGGAGTAAAAATCAACGGGGGAAGGGGGCGGAAAGTGCCCCTCATGCCTGGCAGGGGTGAAGCGTTAATTTGAGACTGGCGTTAAGGCGTTAAACGTTGAGACGGGCGTTAAGGCTTAACTATGGGCATTTTATTTCAATAAATTAATGTCAATGGATATCTAGACCAATCAGAGCTTCTGAACTATTTCACTAGGGTGTTGAAGCGTGGAGCATGGCACTGGTGGGCGTTACTGTGTTACGTCCATAAAAGCAAGCCTATCCAAAAGACGTGCACAGTCAGCGTTCCACTCAGCAGACATTCTAACACGATATTCGTGTGTACGACTTGCTCGAAGCCCTTTCATCGACTGGTCAGTTTACCTCGTCAAACACGTGCACGCCATGAAGTACATACGCATACATATGTAGAGTGTTTCAATCTGATTAAAACTCAGACTTAAGAACCGCTCCTATATCTGACATGTCGCTAATTAAGATCTAGGACAGTTCCTATCTTAAATCTGTCGCGCATGTCAGACTGCCGACCAATCACAGTCCAGCCTCAACAGGCGAAGAGGTACCTATTGGCGCTTTCCATTTGGAGGCAACGCCAGCATTGCTCCGACACTGTAAATGGAACGTGCACAATCAAGGCATTGCCAGCGGCCACGCCGACTACGCGAAATGAAAAGCGCCCTATATTATTCAGTGGCGGCCAAGTTCAAGGGCGAGATCAAAAATATGGCCGTGAATTTGACGCGCCCACATTAAAACAGGAGCAACTGCAGATGATTTCTTGCATGCTACGTAAAAGACACTGTATAGCCGTTCTTCCTACCGGCTACGGGGAATCTTTATGTTGCCGAGTGTACGGACGAGACGCAGAAAACCCAACCCCCATGAAGGCGGCTGACGAAGTTCTTGCTGTCGACTCCAGTCCATGAGCGATCACCGAAGATTATTACTTGCTTCCCGTTGCTCTCTTCAATGGCAGACCAGGTGAAAAGATCAAGGGATATTTCATGCACTGCTGGATATATAGGTACGGTTATTTTGTTTCATAAAATCAGTTCATAACTGCATCGCAACAAAAACGGAGATTAAGAGATTGGCCGTCACACTATATTACGAGGCGTCTCATTGGGCGACTATTTGACCCGGAAACTATTTGATTCGGAGTTCATGTGACGGATTTGTTATAGGAACTGTGCCAGATCTTAATTAGCGACATGTCAGATATAGGAGCGGTTATTAAGTCTGAGTTTTAATCAGATTGATAGTGTTTTACCCACTTTTCCGTACAGAAAAGCAAAACTTTTGAAGAAATATGACGAAAACATCACTTTTTCTGGTACCCCACATGGCCACTATTTTGAATTTACCCATGATCCTCTGCTCGATCAGACGGGTCATGCAAATAGGCTCAAAATGACCCCAATATGATAATCTAAAATGTCACGGAGTTTCATCTCTCAATTTTTTGTCCTCTCGGAGATACGAGATTCTCCACTGAATACGTTAGTCCCAATGAAGATGAGACCAGGGAGGGTCATTCCGTTGGTGATGTGATCATGAACAGCCCGCATATACCCACAGTGGAGGAGTCCTTAGATATCCATCTGTTTCCCAGCGATACGCTTCTGAATCATACGTCCGGCGACATCACCATTTTCAGGAAGACCCAGTGGATGTCCCTATCGATCTCTTAACGGATAGCAGTGAGTAAGTGACATCCACCGGGACCATTGGTCCATGATCCGTCGATCTTTCCATCGTCATCGCCCGCTGCTAGACATCTACAATATCCGGTTGGTCAATCCCCAAAACGTCTCTTTTCTACTACACATGCGCAGAATGACGTCATTTCCACTACGCACTAGTCCAATCGGAGGCTGATCCACGAGTGCTTTAATATAACACCGCATACGATCCACTCAGAGCACGGAGGTCCATCTCTCCCTCAAAAGGTCCACTCCAATGACCTTTTTTCTCTTTTCTCTGTCTGTGCATGCGCATATGTATTTCAGTTTGGCGACACACACATCCACTAGTGCTTCACTATGACACATCACATGACACATTCGGACCAGCGATGATCCACGTCCACCCAAAATAGTCCACCCCACATACGCCTCTGCACTGCTCATGCGCAGTCAGAATTTTCCAGCGAAAATCAACCCATGGCCTCGTGTAATCGATATTTTTCCCCTTGATGGGTCTCATTTTTTCGGTTCGTTAATGGTTCCTTCTTAGACTTCCTTATCTCTCGTGGTTCTGTTTTTGAACTCGAGTATTTACGTTGGATTTTCCTTTTTATAGAATTGGATTGATATTCATCCAGATTAAGTCTGCCGGTTAAACTGTAAGTCCTGTGAGACTAGGCGGTTGAAGTATCAGTCCTGTGAGGCCAAGATGTTAGAGGTTCAGTCCTGTGAGGACAGGCAGTTAGAGTGTCCTGTGAGGCCAGGAAGTTGAAGCGTCTGTCGTGTGTGACCGTGTAGGTTAGAGCGTCAGTCCTGTGAGGCCAGCCGCTTAGAGCGTTTGTTCGGTGAGGCCCAACGGTTAGAGCGAGTGACCAAGCGATTAGATCACCAACCCTGCGACGCCAGTCTTGAAGATTATACCGTCAGTCCTCTGAGGTCATACGGTTTGAGCTTCAGTCCTGTGAGGCCAAGCAAAGTGGGTTCGAGAACCATCCATCCGTTATTTAATTTTCTATCCCTGGTAATGTCTGAGACATTCCGCTTCCTCAGTTTGCATTGCCCTACTATTGAAGGTCCAGTCCGTTTTCTAGATTTTAACTCCTAATCAGTGGTTATTTTAAACGCAGCATTAAATGGGTGGTAGAAGCCCATGTCGTAGCATCTACTCTGAAATGTTCACGGCCTATGACTGAATTTGGCCGGACAGATGTACGATTATTGTCGAACAAACTCTATTTCCATAATTATATTTATATAATTCCCTGTGAATTAACAGATAAGAAATAATTGTATTTCTCGAGTTCCCCGTGATCACAACGAGACACCTCAATGACTTTTATGAGCCATTGTAAATGAAAATCGGCTGTCTCTGATAAGCTGTCACCATCAGGAATAACACAAGTAAGGTATTCAAAACTGAACAACATTTCCAAGCCCCAAAATTGCAATCTTTCTACGAAGAAAGGCTATTTATCTGGACGGTGTTAGAAGTGTGCATAGAGTTTTCGCAATTACAGCCACGATTAGTGCAATAGATGACAGAATTGCGCTTTTCATTATACCGGTGAAAGCATGAAAATTGGAACATAGCCACACTCACAGTAATAAGGTATCATTAAGGTATTAAGAAGGTCTCAATAAGGTACAGGCCATAGATTCGACACAGGTGCAGGACAGGTACAGTTAAGGCATATACCTTATCTGTATCTCCAAATTTGTCATTTGATCCAACATGGACAAGATACAGGTAAGGTAAGTTCCAAAAATGCTAACGATGCCTTAATTGTTCCGCGCTTGAATAAGGTATCAATACGGTATTACTAAGATACCATTAAGGTATAGTGTAGGTACATGAGGATAAAACCAGTTCCAGACCAAGGCGGAAGTAAGGTATATACAGAGGTACCATCAAGGTATAGGGTCTTGTGCAAGGTACCAGCAAGGTATATACATGGCCAGCCATACATGGTACTGAAGGTACCGGTAAGGTATACACTGGATACGGTCAACCCCAATTAAAAAATAGCAGTACATATACGATAGCACACTATAAAAATCAACAAATCCGATTTCAGATGAATATTTTGGTGTATTTGTTTTACAAAAAAACAGCAATTCTTCCATACATAAAATAGTACTATGAAACATATTTACAGCAACATTCTTTCATCCAGCTCACTTGTTAACAGTTATGGTTTCACTATTCCTTCTTATTCACTGTCCTTTCTTCTTGTATCCAGACACGCTATTGTTCTCATGTCGACATGGTAGAAAGCAAGTGAATCAAGGGGAGTGTGCGCGAATTGACGTCGCGTTCAACAATCATATAACTATTAACAACGTTGGTGTCCTATTCCATATACACCTGGAAACGCAAGTGAATTAGGCGCTGATCACCACAGTTCTCTGTTTTCAGCTCTTTAATTGGGTGACTTTGGCATCCATTGCCCGGTTGATCACAGAGGCTGTACTGGATAAATGTGGCCTACAGAAAACTGAAATGAATAAAGAAACATCATTAGAAGGCTGAATACTTTTGCCGCCTGTACTATGGCAAGTGACTGTGTGATTTCAATCCCATATACTGGTACTGGGTTCGATCCCAGGCCGGGTCATACCTAAAACTTGAAAAATGGAACTTGTTGCTCCCTCGCTTACGCTCAGCATTAAGAGGATAGAACAAGGACTGGTTCGCTCGGTGTCAGTATAATGTGACTGAGTGGGGTGTCATGTCTGCCTACGGCATGATATTTCAGTGGGACAGCACTATAAAATGGCAGCATTAGATCTGCTCTGTTACAAGTAGATACCCCTGCCCCTCCCCCTCCCCTCCCTTCCCTTCCCCGTCGTGATATAGCTGAAAAAATGTTGAAAGCGACGTTAAACCCTATTCACTCACTCACTCAATCCCATATACTAAATAACTATTAACACAATATATTAATTGCTGAATATCTTCTATCCAAATAGAATGATGTCAATGCACTATGATATTTCACTAACGTAACTTCTTCAATTCTATCGTACCTGACATTTAATCGGTGTCCTGAAACTTAGTATGGGAGTTCAGAATGTGATTTTGCTCATCCTTTATTGCCCCAATGATGTTAGCGTTCAGTGCCAGTAGTTTCCCCATAGCTACATGTAGGTCTTCAAGTGAGAAGAGCGTGTTCATGGGCCATTGCAATTTTAAAACGCACTTCCCCCCCCCTGTGGATGGTTTTCTAAATGTACCCCCCCGGGTAAATTCTTTTTTTTTGACCGACCCCCCTCCCCCCTAATATATTTCTGAGGCAAAGAATACCCTCCCCCCATAATAAAATTGTAGTCCACACCCCCCTCACTAATAATAATAACTCTTTTTGACCCCCCAATACATTTCACACAGACACCCCCCCCCCCAATAACTAAACCATCCACCCCGCCCATGAAATCAAATGAATCCTTTTAAAAGTACCCGGTGGATGGTTTTTAAAAATACACCCCCCCTCCAATATATTTCAGGGTTATAAATACCCCCCCAATATATTTGAGGGTGATGGAGACCCCCCCAATATATTTCAGGGTAATGAAGACCCCCCCATATATTCCAGGGTAATGAAGACCCACCGCCCAATATATTCCCGGGGTTTGAATACCCCGCCCCCTCTATTTTCAAGGTTTTAGGCTTTTATTTCCAGTTTTAATATTTGGTGGGTGGATACATATTGAGGAGACGATGTGTCATTTACCACATTGATCCAATACTGCAGTTGCCATGGCAACCAAATTGTGATTTCATTTTGTGCGAACTGTCATTTTCGTGTCCGGTATATGGACCTATTGGACTGATACATGTAGTCTTCAAACTTGG